>JAPPVO010000017.1:114060180-114128212 GCA_030407325.1 Camellia japonica | reverse complement strand
GAATTTGATTTTTGAAAAAGATAAAATATAAAATACTGTTGGCTAAATTAATTTTTTACTCATAAATAGTTATGAAGTGAGGATTCGATTCCTAAAATTGAAATGATAGAGATCTAGAATCACTTTCTTATTTGAAATCATTCCATTTTCAAACCTAAGATCTAGCAAGTTGAACTATAGGTTGGTCCATTGAGTTAGTGAGGAAGAAAGATGGCGTAAACCTTGGGCTCTAGAGCTTGTCAGCCTAAGTATAGACCATGGCCCAGCCCAACTTCACCACAGGTGATCCATTTCAGTTCAACCAATTATGGCCTATATAGAAAGTCAGACCATGGCCCAACCCAACTTCACTTCACTTTGATGGCTGTCCCCTCCTAATACAATTTTTTCCCTTTTTTTTTTATTTATTTATTTTTTTAAAATTGGGGTATGAGAGTTTACAAATATGAGAAGAATTATGTTCAATTAAAAAACAATCAATCATACTCCAACAATACATATTTAGAAGTCCAACAGCCAATAGAAAAAAAATTCTCATCATGCAAAAGAAATAAACAACTCAACAAAAAAGGTTTCCATAATAAAAATGAAATAATCAAATTTTACCTTTTTACAAAGACTACAATTCAATTTGCATTTACTAAAGTATGATGATTTTAGGCTCAAGTAGGTTGGTTTTGGAAAGTTCAAATTAGATTTCACCAAAATCTGCCCAAATGATTTCCATTGCTCAATTAGACTGAGCTTTTTAGGGTTAGACACAAGTTGTAATCAAGTGACAATGAAGGGTCATTTAAGTGTCAATGAGATGAGATCTTGGGTCCAAGTGGTGTCATCTATTGTGATAGTCTAACTTTAACAACAACAAAAAAAAAGTCTTATAAGGTTGATCCTATTAGCGATTTCTAGACATTCAGATTCAGCCCACCTCGTTTGAAAAAACTAGTTAATTTTGATAGTTTTTTTTTTTTTGGCTTTTCATTCTTGTTTCTTTTCAAGTTGGACGAGAACATTCATTCTGAATCTTAAATTTGTAAAACAAATTAAAGAAATTTTTGAAAAAATATTATAATTATTATTTCATTTATTTTTGAAAAAATTAGTGAAATATCATTCTCCAACTTTGTATAGTAGGAGAGGTCCAATATATTTTTTTTTATTAGGTAAGGTCCCTCAACATTTTCATAGAGAAAATTTGATTTAGAGAAATTTTGCCCAACTCAGAGAAATCGAGGCCAAATTTCTCTGAGTCGGGGCAAAATTTTCTGAGTCAAATTTTCTCTGTAAAAAATGTTGAGGGATCTTAACTACAATAAAAATATTATATGTCATTTATCTTATAAAATTTTAATGTCATGCACTTTAAAAAAAATTCCCCTATATTTTTTTCGTTCATTTTTTTTTCTCCATAAATCTTTCAACAACAAATATAGAATCGAAACACACTTACATATTACAACATGCTCAGCCAAGTTTGGGAAGACTAAATAAGTGTACTTTTTGACTTTTTATGAAATATAGGTTGGATTTTGGTTGAGTTTGAAGTGATGTGTTAGAGAGGTGATGTGACTTAAATAAGATGATGTGACTTAAATAAGATAGTGACTTTTTAACTTTTTAGATTTTTTTAAGGATGCCAAAAAATTGTCAATGATGTTGTGGTCCCCTTCCAATTGTACAAATGAGTGATTTACATGTTTTATGTGTTAAAATGATGTAATATTTAAGTTGACTTTTTTTACTTGTTTATGTTATTTGAAAACTAACTTTTTCCTTTTGTAAAAGCAATTTTCGAGGTAAACAATTCCAATAAATTTCTCATCTTATATTATATTTTCAAAAAAAAAAAAAAAAAAACTTTGAGGGAAAAAAAAAAAAAAAGAAGGAAGGGCATTATACAAAAAAAATTATGGCTCAGTTTGGTTCCATTATGAAATTATGATTCTATTCTCATATTTCAATGCTCTGTTTGATTATAATTTTCAAAATATGATTTCAAATCACATTTCAAAACACATTTGAAAATATGTTTAGTAACCAGAGAGTTTTTGAATTTTTGGATTTACGCGGTCGTCCTCCTGGACATCCTCTCTGACGCCCGGCCGATTGACCAGAACAGTGTTTTTTTTTTTTTTTGGTGCAATTGCCACCTGTTATTTGAAAAAAAAAATTATATTTGTTTTTGATATTTTTTAAATATATAAATTATTTTTTTTGACCAAAATAAAAATTTATTTGCCCATTTATTTAAAATTAACAAAAAAAAAAATTTAAATAAAAATCAATTTGTCACAGTAATTTTTTAAAATAAAAAAAAACATTTTTAAACAAAACAATTAAAAAAACAATTTCCAATCAAATATACAATCAAAAGTAATTTTAAAGCACTAGCTGAACATTTTTTTAAATAAAAAATATTTTTAGAATTTTTTCAATTTTTTAAATAAAAATTTTACTTTTTTCAATAATTATTTTTTTGAATTGAATTTTAAAAAGATTTTGGTTATGAGTTTTGAATAGAATTTTTAATAAAGTTTTGAATTGTGTGTTTGGTTATAAGTTATGAGTTTTTTAATTAAGTTTTGAAAACTCTTTTCAAAACTCATAATCAAACAATTTTTCTTATTTCAAAACTCATTTCAAAAATCTAAAACTCAATTCAAAATTCAATTCAAAACTCTTTTCAAAATGCACAATCAAACAAATTTTCTCTTTTCAAATCATGATTCAACAACTCACAAACTCAAAATACAACTCTATTCTTAAGTCATGATTTTAAAACTAAACCAAACGCTACCTATGTATTTTTAATTTCATCAATTTAAACCCTATATTTTAAAGGGTGAATTACACTAACGGTCCCTATAGTTTGGGACTCATGTCACTTTGGTCCCTGACTTTTCAATTGTGACATATTTGACCCTGAATTTTGAATCTTGTTCCAAATAAGGACAATTGAAGATACCATTATTCAATTTCAAGGGCAAAGTCGTCAATTTGATAAAAATATAAACTAATTTGACAGAAATAAATGTCAAAAAAATACTTTTGAATTTTTAAAAATAATTTCTACCCGCTAAAGATAAAATTATGCAAAATTGATAAATCTTTTAGACATTTATTTATTTATTTTTTTACCAAATTAATTTTTATTATGTGTTTGGATGATCACCATATAATTGGTAGTTACTTTTATTTTCATTAAATTAGTTTTTATTTTTCCAAAAGTCCAATATGGCAACAATTTTGATATCATTATTAAACCAATCCATTAAATCAAAAAATCAAAAACTAACAATATTTTATATATTAAATATATCAATTACACATTAAAAGCCTAACAACCATCCCTTACATGATCATCATCCAAACACATAATAGAAATCAATTTGGTAAAATAAATAAATAAATGTCTAAAAGATTTATCAATGTTACATAATTTTATCTTTGGTGGGTAGAAATTGTTTTTAAAAATTCAAAAATATTTTTTTGACATTTATTTCTGTCAAATTAGTTTATATTTTATCAAATTGATAACTTTGCCTTTGAAATTGAACAATTGTATCTTTAATTGTCCTTATTTAGAACAAGATTCAAAATTTATGGTCAAATGTATCACAATTGAAAAATCAGGGACTAAAGTGACATGAGCTCCAAACTATAGGGACTGTTAGTGTAAGTCGCCTTAATTTAAACTTGGCCATTATCAATAAGGGTGAGCATGGTTCAGGTTGGCTCGGTTTAGCCATAAATGAAGACCAATCTATTACTTACAGTTCTATTAAATTTGAAACCAAATCAATTCATGAAAATGTTGGAACCAATATGAACCGAACCATTAAACCACAGTTCGTTTCAATTTGCAACTGTGGATTTTAAAAATATTATCATTATTTACAATATGATCACAAAATATAATTCACAACTTAAAAGAGATACAAAAATATGACCACAGTATATTGATTGTTTATCAATATACAAAAATATACTTATAATAGTAGAGAGTTATAATTTTTATATATATATATATATATTTGATACTAATAAAATATTTTACCATTTACATTCGGTAACAAATTATAAATATAATTTAAATGGTCTAGTTTGGTTTCAACTAGATTTGTAACTATAAAACCACAGACCGAACCGTGAATTACGGTTCACCTATTTAAAAAAATCAAAACTAAACCGTACATTGAGAAAGTCAAACCAAACCGTACAATTTAATCTAGATTGAATCGGTTTATGATTTTTTCGATTTTTATACTCAACTCTAATTATCCGCGTGGCTAGGTTTATGGTGTAATAGATAATTGATAAATAGTAATTTTAATCTAGTATGGTCAAGTTTAAAATTAATATTATATTAATTTAGAACCACAAATGAGAGAATGCCATGTGTATAACAAAAAAATTTTTTTGTTTGCTAACTTAATGAAAACAGACAAAATATTCAAATTGTTATAAAGTTTAAAATATAGGATTTATATTGATGAAACTAAAATTACATGGTTTAATTTTTTACATGAGTTAAATCTTAAAATTATTTTAAAATAATTTTTTTGAAAAAAAAAAAAAACACAAAACTTTAAAAGTCATGTCATACAGTTAACTGTAATAAGTTCAATCGCTAGAATTTTTTCACCTTTTATAGAGTTGAGAGTTAAGTTTTGTCACAAATAATTCTTTCATAATCCCATTTCGAAGCTCCCCTTTCTTTCAGGTCTTTGATCTTCTTCCCTCAAATTTGCTGTTGTTTATTTTTTAGATAAAATGTCAAGCAAAAAATATTAAAAAAACAAGTTTTAAGTTCGTGACAGATATGGGGAAAATGAAAGGACTTGAACCCCATGGATCTAATATGCCTTAAATATGCTTAGACCATCTTTGTTTGGCTCCATAGAAATAGGATGGATGTGATTAGGAATATAGTGAGATTTAGTGAGGAGATTATTAGTATAATGGCATTAGGTTGGAGATGAAAGATAAAGAGGGTTTGTTTAGAGTATTGTTATTAACACTCCATCAATTATTTTGAACCCCACTTATAAATTTTAAAACCCTTAAAATTTCTTTTCTCCTCCCAAATAATATCAAAATTATCTCGATCAAAACATTCCACATATTCAATTGAATACACACCCCCACACTCCAAAAAGCTTCTCTCTTAAAAATCCAAACATGACCTGTGAAGGTGATTATTATTTCATCTCCACATAGTTATTCATGACCTGAAAAAATAAATGTAGGATTTTTTGTTATTGATTCAAAATTTCCCTTTTGTGGGTTCTATGATCTCCATGAGTTTCAATTATATGTTCTCGAACAAATAAGAAATGTTTGGTTACCTGTTCCTGAACAAATGAACAATGTTCGAGCTTGTGTTCCCGAATTTCGATCATATGTTCGGGAGTTCAACCCCGAAAAAATGACAAACAGTTTTTATTATTTTTGCCATTTTTTTCAAGAAACTTACCCTTACAAGGCTAATTTCCTCTGAGCTAAGAATACTATCAAAACTATGAACCTCATCTATGCTTTTATAATTGTACTCATATCGTCTCATAGAGTTGTAGCTGCTAGAAAAATTTCCACTCATTGTCATTGCCGAAGAAATGTAAGTAATCAAATGGTTGTCACCACTGCTGCCAGAAGATTGCCGCCAAAGGGTTTTCAAGGTTTTGAGGGTAGGTTGGTTATGAAGGTAGAATTTGGAGAAGACGGATGGATGGTGATGAAGGTGGGTGCTCTCATAAACCTTAACTCATGATATAGTGGGTGTGTGGCTTAATTGTGAGATGTGGTGTTCTAAAATTAGGAGATTTTTTTTGAGGTCCCTGGTATTAAGATTTTATAGCATAAAGAACATCTAATATTTTTATAATGTCTAAGGTTCCTTAACATCGATCTAGAGAAATTTCAACCCAAGAGAAATTCTCTGTAGAGAAATTTTAGACTTCCCAAAGAATTTCTCTGGGTTCAAACTAGAGAAAATTGAAATTTCTCTGAGTACCAAAGAAATCCAGAAAAAATTGTGTAGAGAAAAGTTGTGTGGCTTTGTGTGGCTCTCTATCTAGAGAAAATTGTGTAGAGAAAATTTGTGTGGCTCTATCTAGAGAAAATTGTGTAGAGAAAAGTTGTGTGGTTTTGTGTGGCTCTATCCAGAGAAAATTGTGTAGAGAAAAGTTGTGTGGCTTTGTGTAGCTCTATCCAGAGAAAATTTGTGTGGCTCTATCTAGAGAAAATTGTGTAGAGAAAAGTTGTGTGGCTTTATGTGGCTCTATCCAAAGAAAATTGTGTAGAGAAAATTTGTGTGGCTTTGTGTGGCTCTATCTATAGAAAATTGTGTAGAGAAAATTTGTGAATAGAGTTAGAGAAACTTTCTCTGAGTTCACAAATTTCTCTAGCTCTATTCACACAAAATTTCTCTGACTTTGTGTAATATGTAAGCCAACAATGCAATCTTTACTAACAAACCCAGAAAATAATACTAAAGCAGTCAACAATCACAAATTTCAAATAAAGTTTTCTCCACTTAAATTTAGTTCTAACAAAAAATTATCCATGAATAGAACAGTTTGTCTCTACTTTGAATTCCAAGACTTACCAGATATGTGTATGCTATAGCTACAATTTCTTTCGCAAAATGTAAACATCGACCTCTTCATAGGTATATTCAGGGTGCAAATACTCATGTGGAACCTTCTGGATGTCGAGAAAAAGATGTTCGTTCTCTCCAAACCAAAGAGACCAAAGAAATTCTCTAGATTAAAACCAGAGAAATTCTCTCTATTTGCAGCAAAGTTGTATTTTTATGAATAGTCCTTGGTGATCGTACATTGATCCAGGAAACCCTAACCTTGGATGTGTCTTCACAATCTTGAATAACATCTCATAATCGAGTTCGTGGGAGTGAGATTCTAGTTCACAATGACTCTAGTCAGACAACATCAATTTCATTGAAGCCTAGCCAGTTGTGATCTGAGTTCACAATCAAACTCATCCAATAGCGAACCAGTCGCGATCTGAGTTCACATTCGTGATACATCCTAGCCCCTCAAGATTTGAACCTATGCTTTCGCTGATGTTCCATTCTGATTCAACCTAGATTCAGAGTCATAGCCCACATGCGAGTTGATCTTTCCTGGAACTGGATCGCGATTTGACTCAAAGTTGAACCCTAGCACTTTTGTTTCAAAGTTGCACCAGATTTTGAGTTGCGATCATATTTCGCTTCTGATTTTGAGAGCTCACCTTCAATGTCATGACAAGGATAATTACAGGGAAGAGGTACTACGGGGAGGGGGTGGAGAACTCGAAGGAAGCGAAAAGGTTCCAGGAGATTTGATTTGAGAGAGTCAAATTTCTCTGTCATATATGGGTATGGAGTTGAGGGATCTTAGACATTATAAAATAATATTGTGGATCTTTTCCATTACTGAAAATGGAAGAAGGACCTTAGACTAATTTTCTTCTAAAATTATTTATGTCATTTTTAGTAATTAATGGGGTGTTAATAGTAACACTCTTTGTTTATGTGCTAGTATGGTAGTATTAGTTGGCTGAAATTAACTCTATTAAATTATGTAAAAGGCCTTACACATATTTTTGTGAACTAGGGGTATAGTATTTTTTTTGTATTTATTAAAATATTTAAATATTGCTTTCACAAATTATGTATTTTTTTAAAAAAAAAAATATGATTAATAATTAATAAATTATTTTAAAAAAATAATATTAAAAATATTTTTATCCATCTTATTTAATAAAATAACTAATGCAACTTTTGAAAAATAAAAAAAATATATATATATATATATATATGAAATTCCAATAATACCTTTTTTATATCATTTTATTTGATGTAAAATGAGGTATAATGGTCTTTCAACCATTTCTAATCACAACTCCCTCGTTTGGCAAGTGGCTTTTTTAGCTAAAAAGTCAAAAAGTTAGTAAAAAAATCAAAAACCTAACAACTTATACCAAAAAGTCAAAGATTCCATTTTCTCTCTACTTTTTGCATATCTTTTCGTAAAAAATCAAAAAGTCATCCTAAATATATTAGTTTTTTTTACATCATATTTTAGCTAAAAAACCAAAATGTTACTAAAAAAGTATGTTCCCAAACGAGGTTGGATGATTAATTATTGCACTTATGTACCCAACTAGGGTTATCATTGGGACGAGTTGGGTTTACTCATCCCGCAACTATTGTGTCTAAATCCCATATTTTAACAAGTTTTTCATGCTTTGACTAGTCAACAGGCTAGTACAAGTTGGACCTATTTAAAAACCTTAAATCACATCCCACCGATGAGCCCAAATTTTATGGGCCAAAATTAAACCAAATCTAGCTACATATTTTTCATTACATTTATATTATTAAGTTCCACACATTTTTCATTCATATATTTTTTATGTTTTCATTAATTATTTTTCTTGTTTACTTTCCAACATAATTTATATATTTTGATTTACTTTTCTACCTTTTCACATATCATATAATAAAACAAAATCGAGTAAAATATAATACCTATAAGTGAAGGGGAAAAAAAACTTTAAGCATAAAGAAATAAAAATAAAATAAATAAATAAAAACACACTAAACATTAGACCTTAAAAAATAAAACTAAACATTAGATTTACAAATGCAGGTTCTTATGGGCCGGTTTATGGGCAGACTCGGGTTACAAATTTTTGTCCAAAATCTTAAATCATCTTTTATGGGTTGAGACAGACTAGGCACTCAAGCGGGTTGGGACGGTCCATGGGCCAGGTGGATTGGGTTAGGTGATATTGATTTTTTTGTCCACAACCTATTTGGGGACTCCTATCCCCAACCAAACACTCTTTAGGTGGATCTCATACACTATTAATCCAACCTCACTCCTCAAAA
This sequence comes from Camellia japonica, assembly GCA_030407325.1. Classification (NCBI taxonomy): domain Eukaryota; kingdom Viridiplantae; phylum Streptophyta; class Magnoliopsida; order Ericales; family Theaceae; genus Camellia; species Camellia japonica. Next base: position 114,119,313 of record JAPPVO010000017.1, on the reverse strand, counting down.
GCCAAACAAACATGGCCTTAAAGTGAATTGACTAGGGCGTATGTCTAGGCTATGCTCTGTCCTGGTGCATCTAATTCTATATTAAGAGGCTGCTTGGGACATAATAAAAGTACAATTATTTATCTTTTTATCTTTTTTAGGTTGCATCAGCTCTCTATTTTTTTGCGTATCTTTTTGTAAAAATTAAAAAAAGTATACTTATTTAAATCATCCCAAATAACCCCTAAAGCTATCAAATTGGAAGTTCTTGATCATCTCTCGAGTTTATCAACGGGCAACATTCAGTCAAATAAGGTGTCAACAGTTGTGCACCAAGCCTCAAGGACTTCTCGGGTCTTGCCATTGCAACCGACTCAAGCTCTCTTAGCGTGGGTACTTTTATCTATAGGGAAGAGACTCCTTGCTTTCGGATCCTACTTTCTCCATTTTCTCGGGAGTCATGGTTCTAACTCGTCATGATATTATAATAGCTTTGAACCTGCTTTTTATTAAGAGTGGTTATATGTCCAGCCAGGCCAGGTTTAGGTCGGGTTGACATTACATAATAAAAGACTTTGTATCTATTTACGCATGGTCTGGCCCTAACATTGGGCCTCTACATATGCCTAAGCTCGGTTGAAAATTTTTTTTTTTTATAAATCCCAAGTCCACCCACCGGGATATATGTCAAAAGAAATTAAAACATTCCATACTTAAATTCAATCACACTATTTTTTAAATAAATGTATTGACATCATTATAAATTGATGGATTTTGTGTATAAATTAAAAGATTTCTTAAATAAATTCAATCACACATCACTACACGTGAGATTCAAAAAAATCAACAGAGATAAAGTTTAGATCCCAACAATATATATATATATATATATACATATTAATGTATTACAATTAATTAATTAATTAATTAATTTAATAGTGAATCAAGTCGAGTTGGGTTGAAAGTATAAACCCTAACCCAGCCTACTAATATATTAGACTAAAAAAGTTGGCCTGGCCTAGCCCGTCCCTATAGGCTAAAATAAACTTCCCAAATCCTTACAAAAAAGAACTAGATTAGGTGGACCAATAGACCAATACCCACCCCTACTTTCTACTCTAAGGTGACCCCACCCATAGAGGACATCTAAAGGATTTGTTTTACCTCATGGCCTTCCTCGCCTTAGAAGGTTTTGCCTCAATTGGTTGAAAAATTATTGGTTGGTCTTGGGGTACCACGTAGCCATGCCCTAGGCCAATCACAAACCTCCATGCCTCTTTATGTTTCCCAATTACCCAATATAAAATTGTGAGTCTCACTTTCTCCACCAATCACAATGCATATGGAGCACCACGCGGTGCTGCCCCTGAACCAACCAATAACTTCTTCAATTGGTCATACATCAATTGGTCTCACCTCAACTAATTATATTTCTTTAGCTGATCATACCTTAGCTAGTCTCCCCTCAACTAGTTATTCCTTAATCGATTATACCTTAGTTGGTCATATGTCAACCAGTTATATCTTAGGGTTTGTTGGGGAAGAACTTTTTTGATCTGACTTTTTGACTTTTTAACTAATTTCGTTTGAGGACTAAACATTTTAACCAAAAAATTAAAAAGTCACTATAAGTTATCACATCACTCTTTTTACTTTTCTGCACATCTATTCGTAAAGAGTCAAACAGTTACTAAAGTAGTTTGTTCTCAAACGAGACCGCCTAACTAAATTAACTCCGTTTGGGAATAACATTTTAACTTTTTTTATTTTTTATGAGAGAAAAAGTGAAATGATTATGATTTAGATGTAACATTTTTGTCTTATTAATTTATTTAGCTTATTTTATCTTTTTATACTTTTTTTAATCCTAATCCAAACTTAATCCACTTATCAAATGACAGCCTAATTCGTTTTAACTCAACTATAACTAATCATACCTTAGTTGGTTGTACTCAATTTGATTTTTAAACTCTTTGCAGGTCTTTGTTGACTTTTGTTTGGAAACACAATTTTATAGTTTAAAAGTTAAAAAGTCACTAAGAAAATTAAAAAGTCAATAGTTTATACTAAAAAATTAAATATTTTTTTTTCTTTTTATTTTTTGTATATCTTTTCATAAAAAATCAAAATGTCATCCCAAGTATATTAATTTTTTTTACTCATATTTTAATTAAAAAATTAAAAAATTATTAAAATAACATATTTCTAAATCAGACTTATCCAATAAGCTTTTGCTCGCCTTTCTTTTTTCAAAAGTAAACTTCCTCAGCCAAGTCGAGTCCTACTGTATATTCAAATTTTAGATTTCTTCTTCTTATAAAGACACAAAAATAAATGAGTTACAATATACATTTTAATATAAAAGAGTTAATTATTATTTTTTATTTATATAACTCACAAATTACTAATAAGTGAATTTACTATTGTGTGAATTAAAACTTTAAAAGAGTCCAATATAATTAAATTTATAGAATTTATTATATTTTTCCCCAAATTTCAGCAAAAATCAATGTAATCTATCTAATTTAATTTTATAAAATTTATAAATTTATTTTAATATTATTATATAAGTAAAAACATTGTAAGGTCTTTGTTGATAAAAATGAACGACAACTATAATTATAAGAATAATTATTCTTTTTTGTAATACAGATTTGATTCAAACACATAACTACTGAAGTCTAATCATCTTGATTTTTTGCGTGAATATTCTACTCAATGAGTTCTAAAATATGAACGGTTCGGATCTTCAAAGCAAAACATGTGGTGAACTTTACAGGTCCCTCAAGTTCTCTCATGTTGATAAATATGGCCATGTAACTCCTTGAATTAATGAAATTTTGTAATATGAGAGGGTAAATAAAACATAATCTATAAATATAGTCAGTATACCATTATTTAAACATATTTTTATTTATCATGTTTTATGTCAGATCTTATGTGTTTTTTTCATGGTAGATAATTGATATGAATGATGTGACTCATTAAACCAATGAAATTTTAACAAATAAAATATGATATATAAATATGATCATTATATTATTATTTTAAAAAATATATATTATGATTACTATCTCATATGGCAATATATATTAGTTTAATATTTCACCTTGTTACCAAAATATGAAACATTGCATATGACGAAGGTGATCAACTAACAATAACAATCGATAATGATAATGATAGTGATAATGATAATGAAAATGATCAAATGATAATGGAGATCATCGATATAAATAATTGACATCACTGAATCTAAATGAAAAAGATGAATTGTGTAACGTACGCATCTTATAACTAAAAAAAAATGACATTTATAACTTTATACTTTATGGGTCTTAACTAAAAAACAAAAAATAAAAAAAAGTCATAAGCAAACAACACATGAGGCATAGTTAAAGATTTCATGAGTCATAACTAAAATAAGGTCACAACTAAAGGAGAAAATTAATCATAATTAAAAAAGAAAATAATATAACTTCAGGGTGCATACGGTAAGGGTGCATGCGGTAGGGGTGTTTATAGTAACATTTCTCTATATATCTACATGTTTGATACATTTCATGATGATTTTATTTTATTTTGTTCTGTTTTGTTTCTTTTGATGAAAGTTGAGTGTTTATGATATGTGTTTATATTAGTTTGTGATATACAAATTTAAGATGTGCACTTTTAAATTAAAATAATGTTAAGAGTTTAATGTAAATGTTACGAATTATTTTAATGAGTAGGGTTATGACTTGGGGTGATATTGTTATAAAATATTATAATTATATTATGTACATTATGATAGAATATAATATTTTTTTAGGGATAATTAGTATCTGGTCCATTGGGCTGATTACATTGGGGAAGCAATCTCACTGTCTGTTAGCGGGCTCCCAAAAAAATCTAGGGTAAATCCATGTAACATCTCGTATTTTAAAGTATTAATATTTAGTGAGTGATATAGGTGGTTTATCATAATAATTTAGTGATGAAATTTTTAAATAAAAATCTAAAAATAAAATAATTTATTTGTATTCATCACATCTCTTTTATATCTATATCTATATCTATATCATTGTTATTTATTCTCATTTAATAATGAATTTATCAATTTTTTTTCTAAATTTCCCCCTCACGTGAAAAAAAAAAAAAAAAAAAAAAACTGTGGGCAACACAGCCCATGTTTTTCCCACTTACCACACCAAACCACCCATTTGTTTTCTTATATATTGAGCCCCTTTTCATCTTCTGTTGCATCCGTCCCTTAGTTTAATCTCTATATCTCCTACTTTCGACTCTCTCCATTTGTGATGTAAATTTTAAGTTTAGACATAGGAATTTTTAAATTGAGAGTTAGTAATTTTACAAGAGATTAGAATTATTTTTGGAGATCTATGGAGCAATTTTAGATTTATGGTGATGAAATTAATTATTTTGAGGTAAATTTGGGTTGTATACAATATGCTCTATTTAAATCTCTTTGCAAAGAGTTTTCTATTTTTTTTAACATTCTCAATTTGTAATCCACTTGATTATTGTGGTTATTAATAGATTTTGTAAAATCATTTGTTGTCGAATCGTTGATATTCTGATCATTTGGCAAAATACTCTACAAATGTTTCTGTGTTAGAATGGTGATTTGTCTGACTGAATGACATGAAAATACTCCGTCTATGGATCGAGTGAATCTTATTAATTGTTTACACCAATATGCCCGGATAAGCGTAGAGCTTGGGTGAGGTGAGTGAATGAATGAATTTATTCACCGGTCATGTACTGAGTAGGACCGGGTATTTGGTCCTAGATAAATTATGGTTAATTTGTTGTGTAATTTGGTATATGGCTTGATTATCGTATCGTTGATTTAATGTCATAAATTGTTGGATTCCTGTTAATTTATTCTATATCTGAGTCTTGTATTCCTGTCGTATTGTATACTTCCCGAATTAATTTATTTTTCAGGTGCGGAGCAGATTTTAGCAGAGCTCAAAATTGAGATTAAAAAGATTTATTAATATAAAGATTTGGGACCCACCACTGTAATTATTAAATTTGGAGATAGTTGTAATATTGTTTATTTTGGAGGTAATTAGAATATTTGGAGGATATTGTATCATTTGGAGACAATTTTGTAATTATTATTTTTGGGAGCAAAACTTGTATTTTTTTTAAGGCTATTTTAGTGTATTTAACGACCCGGGAGTGGGGCGTTACAAGCCTCATATGAATTGATCTTAAAATTATTTGCACTTGAAGAGATTTCGAATCTGAAATCTTAAAAAGAACATACAATATTCAATTTTTTTAAAAGCATACCATAAACAACTCTTTTTTAATTTACCTATAATTCGCCATATGTTGAGTTACATTTTCTTGATGAGTTACATTTTCTTCTTGTAATGCTTTTGATGGGTCTAGATAAAGTAAGGGATAATTACATTTTAGCCCCTTGTGGTTTCACGCGTTTACACATTACCTTTCTGACGTTTATAAATGTACTCATAACTCTCATGTGGTTTTGATTGATGTGCAAAAGTGACAGGATCTAGTAGACTTAACAGCGCGTGGGGAAGACTCGCCAGAGAAGTGTGTCTGCACTGGAATTGAGTGTTTTGGCGCCAAAATTGGAGTTTTGAGTAACCAATTTGTCCTTCCACTTGCTTGTATAACCATCAAGCCATCAAACTGTGATGACCCCATCACGTATAATGATTAGCACTTAACTAATTAAGGAGATTTGAATTTGAATTACTCATTATGCTAATTTAATTTGGGATTTACGAAAGTTATGGTGACTCATTCGTATATGATTTTATTAAGGATTTATGTTGGAATTTTGAAATTGAAAGCCTAAATGGCTCAAGAGAGTACAAATGGTGAATTGAATTATTTTAATTTCAAGTACCGGATCGTATGGGAGTTTAATTAATTATTCGATTCAGATTTTTGAAATTGAGACTTGATTAATTGGGTCCGAATTGGAGTTAATTAAGTCATGAGAATTGGAAATTATGATTATTCTAAATTAAATTTATTTAAAAGGCATTTAGCTTGAATATGTAAATTATTGACGGAAATCTTGAGTTAATCTAAAATTAAAGGCCTTAATAATGTGAGAAACCAAAATTGAGGATGGAAATAAGTCTAATTTAATATTTGGAGCATTTTGGGAGTTTGATTAAAGCCTGATTCAGAATGATGAATTTAAATATAATTAATTGGGCTCTAATAGAAGTCAAATTAGACAAATTAAATTATGTGGGATTTGTGATTAGGTATGATTAATTTAATTGTGTTAATCAAGATTTATTAAGACTAAGTGTTATTTAATTAAATTAATCTTAACCATAAATTAAATTATAGAATAATTTAGAATTTGAGAATATATGTTGGTGTGTGTGCTAAGAAGTATGTGTGCGTGCAGAGAAATCTGAGTGTGCACGTGTGCTATGTGTTGTCAACAAGAAGAGGTGTGCATGTGTGTGTATAGGTAAAAGGGTTTGTATAAGACCCATTTAGTGCTCTGCTGAGAGCATTTCAAAAGAAAGAGAGTGGATTCAAGAGTGTAGAGAGAGAGAACTGAGAGAGAAAACCAAAGAGAAGAAGAGAAATTAAAAGGGAAGTTAAAGGTTTTGAAGGAAGAACAAGAAGAGTTGGAAGAGATTCAATTAATTTTTCTGACATTAAAGCTTAAGGTATGAAATTTATGTTTAATTTGTGTAGAATCCTTACATTACACTTACAATTAAAGATGAAATTGGAATCAAAATCATGTGATTAAAAGGAATTAACAAAAAGATAAAGAAAATTAAGGTAAGTTCATGTTTATGGAAACTAATTATTTTGAGTTTGATTTTTATAATCTTACATGAAATTAAGTTCTATTGCTACATGCATGAGGGAATTTTACGAGTATTTGAGTCCATATTTACATGCATCTTGGATTTTGAAGAAATTGAGCCATTCAAATTCATATTTTGAAGAGAAAATGAAATATTTTATGAAAATCAAGATTATGGAAATTTGGAATTAATCCTAAAGTTAGATAAAGTTTTGATTTTTATAATTAGATTTTTAATCCATGCATGTAATGTAATTTAAGATTTTATTTAAATTAAACATATTTTGGAACATCTATAATTATGAATTAAGTTGAGATTACAAATTAACACTACAAGAAAATACACATTTGGCGACTAAATTTTTAGTCGCCAAAAGTGATTTTTTGTCGCCAAAAGTCGGGTTTAAGGTTTTCGCGACTAAATTTTTTAGTCGCCATGTTTGTCGCTGGAAAACGGTCGCGGAAGGTATGGCCGACTAACCCGCTTTTAGTCGCCAAAAACAGCACCTTTAGTGACTAAAATTTTCGTCGCCAAAGCTCATTTTTATTTTTTAATTTATACATTTGGCGACTAAATTTTTAGTCGCTAATAGTGAATTTTATTTTATTAATTTATACATTTAGCGACTATTTTTTCCGTCGCCAAAACTAAAGCTTTTGGCGACCACCTGTTTTAGTCGCCAATACTCAGTTTAAAAAAAAAAAATTGAACCTGTTGCTCCCACCTGGTTTCGAACTTGAGACGTCCCACTTCCACATGCCAAACCCTTTGCACAACACTCCCTCCACTATGCCAGCACATCATCACATGAACATATATGCAATATATATTATTTATATAGTATATTAACCGCAATTAACACAAAATAATATTTATAAATATAATTTTTTTAATTCAATATAATTTATGTGAAAAATAAATTATTTATTAAAAAAAATTTAGGCGACTTTTGGCGACTAAAACCATTATTTAGTCGCTAATTGTATTATTTTGGGCTACTAATTATTTATTTGTCGCTAAAAAAACAAGTTCCATTTAAAAATCAGCACTTTTGGCGACGAAACCTAATTTTAGTCGCCAAAAATGTCCCATTTTGGCTACTAAACAGAATTTTAGTCGCCAATACTCAGTTTTTAGCTACTAATTTTTTTTTTTGTAGCCAAAAGCTTCACTTTCAGCGACCAATCTGGTTTTAGTCGCCAAAACACCTACAATCGGCGACCAATCTGCTTTTTAGTCGCCAAAAGCAGCACCTTTAGCTACTAATTTGTTTTAGTCGGCAAAAACCATGACTTTTGGCGACGAAAATTGTGTTAGTCGCTGAAACCCATATAATAGGCGACCAAACTGATTTTTAGTCGCCAATACATATACATTTGGCGACCAAATTGTTTTAGTTGCCAAATGTCTTCATTTTGGCGACTAAAATGGATTTAGTCGCCATTTGTGCACCTTTCAGCGACGAAATTCTATTTTTTAGTCGCCATTGGTGCGTTTTGTTGTAGTGTAAGTTAAGTTTAAGATTATGGAAATAAGTTGGAAAATAATTAGTTTGAGACTTTAATTCATGTTTAAAAGACTTATGAGTTTGAATTTGGGGTTTGATATGAAGAAAATTTATAAAAAATAAAATTAGTAATTTTGATATCAATTCCATACATGTGAATGATTTTCTAAGGAGTTTTATGACTTTAATTTCATGTTTTGAAAGGAAAATAGAAAGAACTTGAAGTCAATTTTATGTGATTAAAAAGAAGATGAGAAATTGGAGCTATGTTCAATTTATGGAGATTAATTTAGAAATTCATCACTTTGGGTTTCAAATTGGGCTTGATATGAAGAAAATGAATTAAATTTAAATTTGGACAAATGTAAAAATAAATTGTAATTTATATTTGAGAATAAAAAATTAGTTTGATTTTGATTTAATTTCATACATGCAAATATTTTTGAAAGGGCCTTGTAGATTCAATTTTAAGTTTAATAAAAATAAGAAAGAATTGAAAGATGATTTTTAAACATGAAATCCAAGGTCTAAATTTGAATTAAAATCATGGAATTTTGAAGTATAAGTGGAATTAACTTTAAATATATGTAATTGAGAATGTTTTTGCATATTCGAGTGAGTCATGCATAAATTTGGAGCCTTGGTAATGTGTTTTGAATTTTAAACAACATTCTGGAAAACCCAGAATTCATTACCATCGCTCGAGCAAAGAAGTTGTCGCTTGAGCGTAGAATGCAAGCAACCAGTATTTTTGCAGACCAAGGGGTCCGCTCAAGCGACCAATGTTGCGCTCGAGCGAAGAGTCCTATTTCAGAAAATTTTGTAAAGCTGTGTCATATTTCGATTTTCGTTCTCTTTCACTTTCAATCATTCTAGACATGATTTATGGCTCATTGAAGATTAATAAGCTAACAATCAACATTAATTAGTTGACTAAAGAATAAATCATCAACTTAGTAGTAATTGATTAAGAAGCCAAGTAAGAAATTGGTTTATTCAGAAAAGAATGATTTAGTAATGAAAGAATATGTGAAATGAGAACCTGATTCATTTGAATAAGAAAGAATAAGCATAGTAGAACTTTGGACTACTTAGACAGAAAAAGACAAGAAAAGTCAAGTTTGATTAAGGAATTGATATTGAGTTTCAATGTGTATATGTTTTGTATTTGTGTAGGTCACGCTCAATTGTTTGCCTGATTTATCTGATCTGTCCAATCTGTCTAATCTACTTCCGTAGCTATTTGTGAGTAATAACTCTGTAAAGTTATGTTTAACTTTAATTATTTTCTGATGCTATGAAATGATTAGTTTTCTGAAATGCGATGTTTTGTATGAATAAATGATTTTCTAAATTTCTAAAATGTATTCGTGGCATCCTTAGCACAAGGCCCTTGCTCGGGAGTAATAATACTACGGTCTATAAGTACAAGGCCCTTGCCTGAGGGTAACAATACCGTGGTCTCATGGCCCTTACCCGAGGGTAATAATATCGTGGTCTCAAGGCCCTTTCCCGGGGGTAATAATATCGTGGCTCAAGTATGTTACAAGTTTCCCGGTACCGGAGGTTCCTTAATGGAACTAACAAGCATGATAACGCTAATGGATGTACCATGTATGATTAAGCATGAACTCTAATTTCTGTATATGATTTGAATAAGAATATGAATATGAACCTGTTTCTGATTGAAATCTGAATATACATAAGACTATGTTTCTGACAAGAATCTGTTTTTTATATAAACTATAATTTCTGACTCTGTGATGAACATCATTCATTAAAACCCTGTACTTTGTTATTATTCACTGGGCTCTGTAGACACCCCATTTTTGACCGATCTTAAGACTCAGACGTCATCGATTGAGTGCTCGGTGATGGTGCATGTTGTGCTTGTTTCGAGTTTCCGGAGTTTTGGCTGAGAGCCTTGCCTCCGGGCCTCTGAACTCTTTTGTGCTTCGGCTCGGTTTGTGGACCGAATCTTGTTTCCCTTCCTAGAGGGAGGAGAGGTCTTGTAGACCATCTCTTTGTGGTCGTAGACCACTTTTCCCGTTTGGAGACTAGTTTTCGATTTTTGGAGCCTTTGGTCGTGCGCCTTGTCTCAGGATTGCTTAACGTTTTCCGTTTGGCATGGTTTTTGAACCATACCTTGTTGCCTCTGCCTAGAGGAACACTGTGGTCCGGGAGACCACTTTTGGTGCTCGTAGACTAGTTTTCGAGGCTTTTGGCCGCGTGCTTTGCCTCCCGATCTCTCGTCTTGCATCCGCTTTGGTTTGTTTTTGGTACAAACCTTGTTTTCCTTGTTTGGAAGGTGGTCTAAGGGTGGGAGACCAGTATTTCTCCTGGCCGACCACTTCTTCTTCCTCTGCCAACCAGTTTCCTGGTCGGACAACTGGCTTTCTTGGTCATTGGGCCATCTTTTCTGGTCGGCCACCACACCACTGCATTGTTTTCATGCCCTGGACTCTCTCCCACTATGGCCGACCAGTTTTTGCTCTCAAAGGCCACTTGAAGTGGTCGGCGACCACTTTAAGTAGCAGGCCGACCACTTTAGGTGGTCGGCTGCTTTTTGAACATTTTTGGAGATATTTTCCTCCAGCTGGCACAGCTGGAGGACATTAGGGCCATCCTCCATACACATGTATGGAGGGATTGCCTTGGTGCTTAGCTTCTCCTAGAAGCTTTTGCCTTTCTTCTTCTATAAGAGGGAAGCTCCCCCTCCCTCCTCTAGGTTCAGAAAATTGCCCTTAGAGAGATACATATAGTTTGTATCATCTTGCTTGGTTCTCATTTTGTGCTTCAAAAGTGTAGATTTGTCTTAGTTTTAACACACAAACACACACTCAAACACCATCCTTGGGTAGTTGAGGTGCTAAGGAGTTGTTTTTGGTGTTCTTTGACTGATTTAAGCTCAAAAAACTTGCTGGAGTTGCAGTGGTAGAGAAGGTCTTCAAGGGTGAGTCTTTGACCTTTAAAACCCCCATTCTTGCTTAAACTTTTGAACCCTTTTGCATCTGTTTTTAAGCTTAACTCTTAACTAGAAAAAGTTCTATTTTTGCATGCTTAAAATAGTTGTTTAAGGTCACTTTTTCGTTTGGGGTGATTTTACCCCCTCTTAGGCCTTGTTAGGCCTTATTTTAAGCCATCCCTTTAGGCTCTGGTGAAGCCTTTGCATGACCTTTCTACCACTAAAATCCAGAGGATTTTCAGTGGGGAAAGGTGGTTTTGGAGTCCTAAATAGGAGAGGGTCATCCCCTCTCCTTGTATTGTGTTTACTTGCTTCATATGCCTCATGTTTGAGCACCTTTGATGAGCTTGTGTTAGCTTGTTCTTAGCATGTATTTGTGTTTGCTTTGCTGAGGCATAACCCTGTTTTTGCTTGCTTTGGTCACTCCATGCATGGTTAATACACTTGTAGTGTAAATCACACAAACTAGCTTTATGTGCTTTATGAAATAGCATGTTATTCTAGCTTGTTTTCTTTCCATTTCAGCATGTTTTTGGTGATATTTTGCCATGTCATGACTCTGTTTTGGTTTGGTTTGGTTGGCCTTTGCATGCTCCTTACACTTGTAGTGTAGTTCCATGAAATAGCCTAACATGCATCATGTTGTAACATGTCATTTTAGCATGCTTTTGGCTTAGCTCTGAGAAGACTTTGTTCATGTTTTAGCATGTTTAAGGTCAGATTTATGTTGTCTTGGTCATGCATGACTTGCTTTGTATAGCCTTGGTTCAATCTAGCTTGTTAGCTTTATGTATTGAGTCTTCTAACATGCATTACTTGGACTATTTTAATGATTTGGCATCATTCATAATGTGATTTCAGTTCATGTTTCATGTCCATGTATTCACATTTGTCACTCATTCAATGCGTTGGAGGGTTTGCCCCTTTATGCCTTAATATGAACCATTGTGTATGCCTTCATGCCATAGCTTGCGAGCCATCATTTCAGTGTGTTTTTTGGGGTTATTATGCCATGATATAACTCTAATTTTTGTTGCTTAAGTCATTCCATGCTTGGACCTAATAGGTGTAGTGTAATCCACCTTATTTGCCTTGTATGCATCATGCCTTATGCCCTTCATGCTAGCATGTTTTGGCTTCCTTTCATGCATGTTTTAGACTCATTTTAACATGTTCTAGGACTGTTTTGGATTGCCTTAGTCATACGCTTCATGTTTTGTATACTTGTAGTACAAATGCTCTTGCTTGCCTCAAGCTTTGAGCACCATTGCATGCTTTATTTGTATTGTGTACATGATTTGGCATCAGTTAACATGACATTTCAAAGCATTTAGCATTGCCATGTTCCTACCTCAATCATGCTTTAAGTGCCTTTGAGTGTTGTGCATTGTTGCCTAGTTTATGCCTTAGCTCGTATGCTTGCATGCCTAGGCCTTTGAGCCCTCGTCTCAGCATGTTTAGGTCCTTATTTTGACCTACTCGAGCTCTGTCCATGCTTAGTTCATGCATATTTGCCATGTATTGCATGCCTCATTTGTAGTCCTTTTTATTAGCTTCATGCTTTAAGGACCCTAGCATGCCATACTTGTGTTGTTTGAATGATTTGGCATCATTTCTTACCTCATTTCAGTGCCCTTAGTGTTGTTACCCTTGTATGTTTTTCACTCTTTAAGTGTTCTTGAGAGTTGCACCTTAGTGCCTTAATTGGTGAGCCAATTGGCATGCATGCTTGTATGTGCTTTCGGCGCCTTCATTTTAGCATTATGGCCATTGTTTTGGCATGAATGAGGTCTGCCTATTTTGGTTTAAGTCCATTGAGTTTGTGGTTTGCATGTTATTGCATGTTATTGCATGTTTGGTGCATTGCATATTGTTGCCCATGTTGCATTGCATTGTGCATGCATGCATTACATGGTGTTTAGAACCTTATGATTGCCTTGGATTGAGTATGCCATCTAGTTCTTAGCATTTAGCATTGTGTATGCCATGCTATCCCTTGCATTGTGTATGCTATGTTGTTAGTTGTATTGCGCATGCCATGTAGTTGCATGTTTGCATGCTAAGGTTGCATTACATTGCATTGAGCATGCCATGTTATATGTTGCATTGTGTTTGGAATAGGTGTTAGTCCAAATACGGGAAACGAGGGATGTTTCATACTTAAAGTGATGAAATGTGTCTTAATTCCCGGTCGTCGACACTCTTGATCATACATGATAGAGTTCTAGGCTTTATGTGTTTACTTGTGTATTCATTTCCATATTGAATTGTGCAACTTCGCCTCTCAACCATCATGCATCGAAATGCGCGATTGGTGGCCCGAGGGTCGAGAACCACACCCCCTTGAGTTCATGATATGATAGGGAGGGTGGTTGTGCACACATATCTTGCAAATACATTGCCATGCCCTTTCTTGCTCTCTGTTGCAGCCAATTGCAGTTCAGCAGCAACAACTGGTCGGCCAGCCATAAAAAGTAGCTGGCCGACCACTTTTCTGGTTTTTCAACAACCAAAAGTGGTCGGCAGGTGTTTCTAGAGACCAAAAGTGGTCGGCCACCCTCCCACAAGATTCCTAAGGCGGAGTTTCATCTTTCTGGAGCTTGGTGCAAGTTTCTGAGAACAAATGAAAACAGAGGCAAATCAGGGCATCGCATTGGATTGCCGAACAAGGCGACCGGGCTTGCATGCATTCCTCTCCCTCTGAGACCCCTGTTTTATTACTTTCCTTAGCTGTCATGCTTAGATAGCTTGCTTATCTTTTGGTTTGTACCTTAATAGTTAATGCGTTTAGCTATTTCAAGTCGTTTTGTAATAATTAGTTAACTAGGATTAGTTAAATAATTTGTTGTGTAATAATTAGTTTAATTAGCTTAGATTAGCTAGTTAGGTTCTTATTCGGTCCCTCTGTCGAGAGGGCGCATTGTTGTAATAAGCGTGCGTGTGTGTGATGCATGTCTTCCAACCTCCATTTCTTTCTCCATTTTACTTAACCGCTTACGATGGTTAGTTTTAGGGCATATTTTGTTTAGCATACCTTATGCTCTCATGCGTGCATCCATTCATTTGTCTTGCATGCACCGGGCTCGGCGCATCATTCTAACTGCATTGTATTTCAATTCCAATTTGAATACATGTACCAAGTTGCATTTCACATGACATTCTAGAATAGCCGAGCCTATTTTAGTTGCATTTCTGCATGTGTTGCATTAGCCATCTTAACATGAACTAGGATCATGCATTGATTTCTAACTAGTTCTTTGTTTTGGCTCGGAGTACACTGTGAGTGCTTACGCTTTAGCATATTGCATGTGTGTTAATGTTGCCATGAAAAAGCATGCTTACCATGAGGCTAACTGCTTAGTTGATTAACTGCCTGAATGCCTGTGGGTGAAGGTTGAATTACCTGAATTGGAACAATTCATTGAAATCCGCATTTTAGCCTACTTGCGAGTAGCAAACTTCAAACCATTTTCCAAACAAACGGATATGCGATGCTTTGTTCCAAATTAGGCGATCTAGTCTATACTTGTTTGCTGTGTGCATCACATAGTGAGACTAGCTAATTAACCGGAATAAGAGCACATGTGTTTTCAAAAACAAGATATCATGCTTAGTACAGGCCGATCTTTGATCGAGCGAGCGGGGGTGATCATTAAATGACCTTCCCCAATCGTACCCAAGTTCCCGAGCCGAGGCAACTTTGGTGATGACAGACACGTGGCCTTAGGCACGAGTTAGGGTTTCCTAAATTCCCCCCAAAATAAAATATTTAGGTGGCGACTCTATATCTAGTAAAGCAGTCCATGTTTGACACTTCTTTATTAAAAATCAATTTTCTAAAATGATTTGCCGGATTTGGACTCTTTGGTGATTTATCGGTCTCACATCGCACATTGTGAGATTAGATTCAGAACCGTGACATTTGAGTCCGAACTGTAGTAGCTCAGAACAAAACGAGATTTCGCGCACCCCTCGCAGGCGCGGATATCGGAGAGTTCCCGGGAGCGCGTCTACAGTTTCTAGCGACTCTGTTGGGGACTTAGAGAACTTGACTCGAACTGATGATATCTTGTTTTGACTATACTTATGTGTTTCTTTGCATTGCATTTGCATTGGTGCGCCTAGGACACCGTGTTTGCCGTATGCTATTCCTGAACGATTTACCGGAGGCTCGCTTGGAAAAGCGTGCCATAAGGCTGACCGGTTGCGGGCTCTGCCACGACGGGAACACAAACCTCGGTTTTTACCGGGGGCACCCTTTGACCATTCGACCTAGTGCATATCGGAATCCATAGTGACTATTCCAAACTAGGACAGGTTGCTTACCCGATTGTAGGTTGTTTGAAACCGCTGTGTGCGTAGTGAAACCCTAGCTCCTAACAAATAGGATAGGGAAACCCTACCCCAACATAGGGGTGTTTTGGCTCTCACTTGCTTGCTATGTGCTTTTAGAGTATGCCTCTATAGAATGCACGTATCAGTTTGCAAGTCTAGGTATCAGGCCTGAGGGCATCAGTATTTGAGAATCAGTTTTACCTGAGGTTATCAGATTCAGTTTTGGGGCAGCAATTTGGGGCACAGTGATTAGAGTTAAAGACAGTGTGTTCAACTTACAAATACCGACTGTGTGTTGTTATGCCGACTGTGTGTTGTTATGCCGACTGCGTGTTGTCAGGCCAACTGTGTGTTGTCTTTAATTTATTCAGCTCATAACATAGCACACTGCGCGTTTTAGTTGTTTATTTCCTTATTATGCTTTATTTATCTTTTTGCAAGGTAGTTTAGCACAATTGTATCCGACCAGTCAGATATTCCCCGAGCACTCTGGGTCAGAGGTCGAAGACCTAATCGATCCAGGGATCTGATAGATGGACAAGCAGTGTTTCTTTCTTTACCCCCGGTTGCTAGGCGGAGATCAAAAAGGCACAGTGTATCAGTACATAGGTTGTTAGATCAGTGGTCCTTGAATAGTTAGGCTGAGGTCTCAGTTTCTACTGCAGAGGCAGATATACCAGTTATTCAGTTAGATCAGCACAATATGGCAGGCTTGGAAGAGATGATGCGTCAGCTCCAGGAAAGTATGAAAACCATGCAGCAGGATGCCGCCCGTCAAACAGAATTTGCTACACGCCAGGCCGAGGTTATGGCCCAACAGGCAGAGGTAATTACCAGGCTACAGCAGCAGACCGTAGTGTCTGCTTCACACACACCTCCTCCTCTACCAAGAGTTCCAATACTCGGGAAGACGCCTAACGTCCAGGAAAATACAGACGTTCCAACAGAGCCAGCTCTGCCCCCAATCCTACCTCAGCTATCCAAAGCGCCCACCAATCTAGTTGATTCGTCGTTTGAGTTTGAGATGGATCCAACAGCTCTAAAAGTGAGCAAGCTTGAAAAGCTTTTCAAGAAGTCTCAAGGCGTGAAATCCATTCCGGATATTGAGGATGGATACACCGACTCGGCCATAATGCTACCGGACCAGTTTAAGATGCCACATATTGACCGCTTTGATGGTTCTGGGGATCCTATGGTACACCTGCGACTGTTTTCAGACATCTTAAGGCCGATGGGCCTCTCCAAATTGCAGAAGCTTTCTTTGTTTGGCTGGACCCTGTCGGGTGTAGCGGCTATTTGGTACGCAAAATTGGAGGACTCCGTTAAGAGGAATTAGGAGGAGATGGCTGAGGCCTTCATAGCTCAATACTCCTATAACACGCAGATCGAGGTCACAACTCGTGATCTCGAGACAACCAGGCAAGAACCGAAGGAGAGCTTCTCCGACTTCGTAACCCGTTGGAGGACCAAAGCCTCGATGATGACCTTCAGGCCTGTGGACAAAGACCAGATATGGATGGTTGTGCGCAACCTCCAGCCCAAGCTCATGCAGAAGATGATCGTCCTCCCCCTACCCACCTTTGCAGATTTACATGAGATTGGGGTGCAAATAGAAGACGCTATGAAACAAGGCCTCATTGATAATGAGAGAGACCAGCCCAAGAGGGCATTCAACCGTGGTACAAATGTAAGCACAAGCAATGCTGCAGCTGGCAGAACTTCAGATGCTGGAATGGTCACCACCACCACTCCAAAAACCCTCACAGCTACCCCATTCACTGGTGCGTCCGGTAGTAGCTCACAACCAGCTAGATATGCGCCTAGAGGCCAAAGAACCTTCACCCCACTATACATGCCCCTATCCAAAGCTTTGGGGGTTTTGATCAAGAAAGGGCACTTGAAGCCCCTAGAGTTGCGGCCCTTGCCAGAAAAACTTTCTCCTTCATATAACCCGGTGAAGTACTGCGCCTATCATCAACAGCATGGTCACGACACCAACCAGTGCTTTAGACTGCGTCACGATATCCAAGATCTCGTTGACAATAAGGTGATCATGCCTCCGGAAAAAACCAAACGTCACAACCAACCCACTCCCACCACATAACCAAGCTCTACCTCCCAAACGCATTAACCTAATCCAAACTGGGGTTGTGTCATACGACCCCAGCATATATATCACCCCTTCTCACCTACCCAAGCCGGAGGTGTTCATTCCAGAAAGCACGGATTTGTGCATGCTAAACATCTCTCAAACCCAACCTGAGCCGGTGGTGGTGACTATCGAAGATAGGACCGGGATGATTGCGGGAACAGATGGAAATAATTATTCAGGGCCTGAGGGGTCTGCGAGATATGTGTACGACCCGAGCAGTTATATTACACCAACAGGTCAGCCTAAGCCAATGGTGGAATTCCCAGTAAGGACAGAGATTAGTGTCGTACAGGAGGATGGACTTGATCAAGGGCTAGACGACCTAGCAGAACTAGAGGAGGACATTGCAAATCTGTAATTCTTTGAAGAATAGGATACAGGGGATGTAACTATCAACTGGTTTGATTTAGATGGGTCAGCAGAAGCTACCGACTGGCTCAGTGACGAGCCGGATGTTATTGAACAACTTCAGCCAGACCAGGGGCAATCAGAGGTTCGAATATCATCAATAGTGGCCGGAATGGCCAGAGATCAGAATGAACCGCCGGAGAGCACCGGTGTTAAGAATTTTGCTCAGGATCAGAACAGTTTGAGTACAGAGGATGCTGAGCAGCAGGCTACACTGAAACAGTTTGAGCAAGAGAAGATCAAAGATCTGGAGAAGGCTAGAAAGGCCAAAGCCCCCGAGGGGACGGAAGGTGCTGTGTGCGCGGTAGTAGTCGCAACAGAACTGGATAGTTGCTTATCGATAGCCGACGGGATGTGATGGGAAGATGATGACCTATGTCTTGCCCACATAGACGAGGATTGGGGGAACAACCGACCGGATGATACTTGGTATATTGGAGAGGTTGACCACATGACTAGAAGTGGGCGGTATTTCAAGCCCCCACACCTAGATCAACCAGAGGCGTCCGGAAAGGACAAGGAAGCGGAAAGGCAGAAGGAGAAACTACTCGAAGAGGAGGCTGTGTTGAAACAGCTTAAGAAGACACAGGTAGACATCTTTATCTGGGGACTGCTTATGGCTTCAAGGGTACACAGACAAGCTGTCCTTTCTACAATGGACAGGGCTAAACTTTCAAACGATACCACGCCCGAGCAACTGTTAGGATTGGTCTTTCCGGGAGGAGCCTCCCCGACGTTAACCTTCACTAACAAGGAGTTGCCGCCTGAGGGCGCAAACCATAACAAACCACTCTACATCTCTGTGGAGTGTAGAGACAAGTGGGTACCAGTAGTTCTTGTCAATACAAGATCCGCCATCAACGTATGTTCGTCGAGGACGGCATATGTAATTGGGTTGAAGCCCGTGGACTTTGTACCTATTGCCCAGGTGATTTGGGCATATGACAATACTAGCAGAGAAGTGATGGGGACTGTCCAGATTCGGACTAAGGTCGGTCCAGGACAACACGATATTGACTTTCATGTCTTGGACGTTCCCGCGACCTTCAATCTGCTACTAGGGCGGCCGTGGTTGCACCAGGTAAAAGTAGTCTCTTCCACCCTCCACCAGATGTTGAAGTACCCCCACGGGAAGGGAGTGGCCATAGTTTTTGGGAATTCTTCAATCCATCCGCCGCCAGAGGTGTCTACACCGGTTTTGGAAATCGAGCATGGCACAGAGGATGTGTTCCTATCGGGATTTACCCTAGCCGAGGCCCGGGTCGTTTAGAACATTTTGGCTATTGACGAAGGGTTGTATGTCAGTGCACAATCGGTGTACCTCATGAACAAACTCCAGCACATCCCTGGGATGAGATTAGGGAAAAGTGGCCGGAAAGGCGTTGCAGCATCGACCGAAGTGCCGCATAACCCACATACCTTTGGTTTAGGTTACCTGCCTACCAAGGAGGACTGGGTGAGAAAAGGCAAAGAAATGGCCGGAAGGGCTAGAGCTAAGCAGGCGGGGAAGCATTTTGAGTTAATGCACCGACCTATTCAGGGTACCCTGAACGGACGCTTTGCCCGAGACGGGGAGGACTTCCCGTTTTGTGACTTCCCAGAACCATGGTTGAATGCAGAAAGGAGACGCTTGCCAGGGTTTGAGATCTTCTTTGATTTGCAATTGTCTGAGGATGATGTTGCCGAGGAGCAAACAGACCCGATAGCTGAGGCTAAACAGTACAAAGAGGAGGTTTCCGAGGGCGCAGAGATTGAAATGGGGGTAGCACTGGCTTGTCTACTTTCAGATCCTCTGATCGTACATGAGTGCTTAGGGGATGACCTTTCAGTGTCCATGATTAGGAATGAAATGACTGCGAACCCACCTTCAAACATTTTGGATTCATCCATCGCACCCTCCCTCGTCTGGCAGTACGAGGAAGGTTTCTTATCGAGCAGCACCGGGTCAGGTAGTGAGCCGGAATCTGATTCCACTGAGTCTTGTGAGTCGGAATCAGGTTCCAGCTCGTCTGAGTCTGAGTCCGGTATTCCTGGGAGTGATAACCTAGATGCCACAGTCCTGTTTAGGTCGTCTTTTTCTTTTTCCTTTGAGTCTGTTGTAACAGAGGAACCTGGCGACTTAGAAGTACTTAATGAGAATTGTGCGGCTGTGGCATTCGATTACTTTTCTATGCCCTTAATTTATTGCATGAATCAGGATTTTCAAAATTTTGATGAAAACGACGAGGAAGAAATTCCTCCGGTTTTGCAATATTTGCTTGATCAAGAGTAGGAGAGATTTGTTAAACCCTTGGTTGATGAAATCACCCAAATTAATGTTGGCACTGAGAAGGACCCGCGGCTGGTCCAGATCGGGTCCATGTTGTCTTCAGAGGAGCGCGAGCGCTTAGTCGCTTTATTAAAAGATTTCAAAGATGTTTTCGCGTGGTCCTACGAAGATATGCCTAGAATCGATCCTGAGATTGTATAGCACCGGATCCTTCTTGACCCAGAGGCCTAACTTGTCAAGCAGAAGCTCAGAAGGATCCACCCAGACTGGGCCCTCAAGATCAAAGAAGAGGTCACCAAGCAAATTGACGCAGGGTTCCTGCTGGTATCCGAATACCCAACTTGGTTGGCCAATATTGTTCCAGTGCCGAAGAAAGACGGCTGAATTCAGGTATGTGTGGATTTTAGGGATTTGAACAAAGCCAGTCCGAAGGACGACTTTCCTCTGCCGCATATTGATGAGTTAGTGGATTTTACTGCTGCGCATGCGTTGCTCTCGTTCATGGATGGGTTTTCAGGCTACAATCAGATATTGATGGCACCCGAAGACTGGGAGAAGACTGCTTTTACCACCCTGTGGGAACGTATTGTTATATGGGTGATGCCGTTTGGGCTGAAGAATGCTGGAGCTACGTATCAACGGGCTGCGACCACATATTGCACGATATGATCCACAATGAGGTTGAGGTGTACGTGGCGACATGATTGTCAAGTCCAAAGAAAGAGAGGGCCATTACACCGCCTTGCAAAAATTCTTTCAACGGATCAGAGAGTATAGGCTGCGGCTGAATCCTCAGAAGTGTACATTCGATGTCACAGCAGGGAAAATGATGGGGTTCTTGATCACACAGAGAGGTATCGAGGTTGATCCTTCAAAAATCAAGGCCATCTTAGAAATGCCACCACCAAGGACTGAAAAGGAGGTGCAAGGCTTTTTGGGTAAAGTGTAATTCATAAGACGGTTTATTTCAAAATTAACCTTGACTTGTAAACCAGTCTTTGGTCTCCTGAAGAAAGGAAAGAAATTCCAATGGGACGGCCGATGCCAAGCTGCTTTTGAGCAGATCAAACAATATTTACAGAACCCACCTGTGTTGTCACCTCTTGAGCCGGGGAAACCGTTGATTCTGTACCTTTCAGTGTCTGAAACTACAATGGGCTGCATACTCGCGCAAGAGTCTGAGGACAAAGTGGAGAGGGCTATCTACTATCTGAGCAAGAAAATGCTGGATTACGAGACCCGCTACACTCCGCTGGAGAAGGCTTGTTTGGCCTTGGTATGGGCTACCAGGAAGCTACGACACTACCTGTTAGCTCACTCTGTAATGCTGGTTTCAAGATTAGATCCCATCAAATATCTCTTCGAGAAACCGGCACTTACGGGTAGGCTAGCTCATTGGTTGCTTCTGCTTTCCGAATTCGATCTGAAGTATGTGACGCACAAGTCAGTAAAAGGGAGAGTGGTAGCGGAGTTCCTAGCCGATCACCCAGTTGAAGGGGATGAAGCAGTTGAGTACCTATTCCCAGATAAGGCCATTCTGCATGTCGAAGACGAAATGTGGACGATGTACTTTGACGGAGCGTCAAACCAATACGGGTATGGGATAGGTGTGTTGCTGATAGCACCCGATAATTCCCGTATACCTTTAGCATTCAAACTCCGGTTCAAAGTATCGAACAATGAAGCAGAGTATGAGGCATGCATTGCTGGTTTAGAAGCCGCCCTGGAACTAGGGGCAAAACGGTTGGACATCATTGGGGACTCGAACCTTGTTGTATCTCAAGCTAAAGGAGATTGGAAAGTCAAAGAAGAAAAGATGAGAATCTACCACCAGACCTGGGACTTGCTGATTCCTCGGTTTGAGAAACTGAATTTCGCTCATCTGTTAAAACTCATCTGTTAAGAGAGAACAACAGATTCACAGATTCACTAGCAACTCTATCTTCTATGATAGACATCCCTTTTGGAGTCCGGATACGTCCGATCATCATTGACCAGAAATTTGTGCCGGCCTATGAGCTGCTTGCTGCCATAGATGAGGTACAAGATAAGAATCCCTGGTACTACGACGTTTGGAACTTCTTGGAAAAGGAAGCGTATCCACCAGGGGCAAATGCCAAAGATAAGAGGGCAATTTGAAGAATGGCTGCTCAGTTCATCATCTACGGGGGTAAACTTTAGAAGAGAGGTCATTTCGGGATGCATAAGCTGTGTTGATGCCGAAGAATCGAAGCGCCTGATGGAGGCCATCCATGGAGGAGAGTGCGGAGCGCACATGAACGGGGTAATGCTAGCCCGGAAGATCCTTAGACAGGGTTATTACTAGTCCACCATGGAGGAGGATTGTATTGGCTTTGTCTGGCGATGCCACAAATGTCAGATCCACGCCAATCGCATGAACATTCCGCCGTCAAAGCTATAACATGACTTTGCCATGGCCGTTTTCAGTCTGGGGGATTTATGTGATTGGAGCTGTCACTCTGAAGGGATCCAATGGGCATGAGTATATTCTGGTAGCGATAGACTACTTCACGAAGTGGGTTGAGGCCCAATCTTATGCGGTGTTGAAGGCATCACATGTTGCTAAGTTCATCAGAAACAACATCATCTGTCACTACGGGGTCCCGAATGAGATCATTTCAGATAATGGTTCCCACTTCAAGAAGGAAGTGATCGACTTGTTGGATAAGTATAACGTGGCTTTTCATAAGTCATCCACATATCGACCGCAAACCAACGGAGCAGTTGAGGCTCCCAACAAGAACGTCAAGCGCATTCTGCAGAAGATGGTGGAAACCTACCGGGACTGGCCAGATAAGTTGCCATTTGCTCTGTGGGGCTACCGGACTTCAATTCAAACTTCTACTGGGGCAACTCCGTATTCCTTGGTCTATGGGATGGAGGCTGTTTTGCCTATCAAAGTTGAGGTTCCGTCATTATGGGTATTGGCTGAGTGCCAGATAGCTGAGGCAGATTGGTAGCAGAGCAGGTTCGAAGAACTCATGTTGTTTGACAAGAGAAGGCTGAAAGCACTGTACCATGTTCAGGGTTATCAACAAAGAATAGCCAGGGCTTTCAACAAGAAGGTTAAGTCCAGGAATTTGAAGGAAGGGGATCTAGTGCTCAAAGACAATCGAGCTCCCATTCACGACCCTAGGGGCAAGTTCAGACCCAATTGGACTGGTCCTTACATCATCAAGTCTATCTGGTCGGGCGGAGCTGTCATTCTGACGGACCTAGATGGCCTAGAGTTCTCTCAACCGATCAACATGGACAAGTTGAAGAAATATTTTCCCTGAGAGGCTCGCTAGGCCGAAAACCCGAAAGGGCGACCTAGGCAAAAATTAGAGCATGAAAAATTTGAAATTATAAAAACTGAGCTCGCAAGATTGAAAACCCGCAAAGGGAGGCCTTGACAAAAGTTAGAGTGCAAAAGGAGAGTATTAATACACGAGTGAACCCGAGCCGAACTATGTAAGGCTTGATTTGCATCTTTGGGATACGTAGGCAACTTCATTCTGAAGTCCAGCCATAAACACTTCCCTGATAAACTTTGTCCATGTGATCATGTTTGGTCATCTTTGTCTATTCTGCGTTCAAGAGCTCGGTTGTGATCTCCGGTGCAGTGCTATTCAGACTAGGGGCAACTTTCCAGTTACTGGAATCCGGGGTTGTGCATCTCAATGACAAATCTCAGGTGTGTCCAGTTCTGATCCATATCGAAAATGGTTTTGAAAAGTTTTAATAAAAGTTGATTTTGTTCAAATTAATCTTTTTACAACTTAGACCATTTTTGGACCAAACGGGAAGTTTTTAGTACCCACAACCTTCAATTTCATTGATTTCAACACAGAGTTCTCCTACTCTTGAATACAAATTGAAGTTGCTTTTTATTACATTCATAAAGAAAACTTGAAATACTGATAAAGCAATAAATTTGGGGCATGGATAAGTCAGGTGTTCCTGCGCCCCCTTCCAGAGCTGGTCGAAGCCTCTGACATCAAAGTAGGCCTAATCTGCGCCTCCTCAAAAAGCCAAGCTATACACTCATCAGAGAGGGTATAACTGAAAGTGGGAGCGGGGGCTAGAAGCTCTCTAGTCCTCCATGCCATGGCATACCGGCTAGCTGAGTGCCTCAGACCAGAAATGCAGCAGGGTACTCTATCCCTTCTACCGGGCAAGTCTAATCATGTTCGAACTGACGCCGGAACCAAAAAGGAATATAGAACACACAGTGTGTCATGCCAATCAACTAAATCCCTGGCTGGTGAGTCATACTTAGCTCATTGCCGGCAGATTGAGCCAAGGACAATGCCAAGCAATGCAGTCTGCGGATAAACTACGCATCCAGTTGCACCACCATCCCTCGTCAGGGGCATTGACTAGACATCGTCAGAAGAAATAGCTGCGAGCTGAGTATGCGAGGCAGGAGTCCACAATCTTCAATTTGTCCATCAACCATATCTGGGGAGGGATTTAAAATGAGAGATTAAAGAATAGAGAGGTGTACTTTGAGAGAAAA
Organism: Camellia japonica; assembly: GCA_030407325.1. Classification (NCBI taxonomy): domain Eukaryota; kingdom Viridiplantae; phylum Streptophyta; class Magnoliopsida; order Ericales; family Theaceae; genus Camellia; species Camellia japonica. The sequence continues at coordinate 114,094,346 of JAPPVO010000017.1, read as the reverse complement.
AGTGAGAAAAGGCTTTGAGAGAAAAACCGAGCCTGAGGGCCGAGTGATGTGAGAAATATATGTGAGATGGGGTGGGAAACATTACCTACAATAGTAGTGGACTCCCCGCCAAGCTAGCTATCTCCCGGCGATGAAAAGCGTCCAAGCCTATCAATGTCTCAGCTAATGTCATGGCGATGCAGCTCTTGACCTCTCTTAAGCCTTGGGCGACTTCAATCAAACGAGTGCTAAACCCACTAGAGCTTGGGGCAAGCAAGAAATAAGACAACATGCACAAGCAAAGTGCATGTTGCCGATAACCCTGCCAGTCATGATCGTCGCGGTCACCGGCATCAGAAAAATGACGAATCAAGCTGGAGATATCCAGCACTCCATCGCAAATCAATGACTGAGCGTCATGCAAAGTGAGCCCACACATCCATCCTAAGGCTTGGACGTGGCCAAAGCGGAATTGTGGCAAAATCTCTTCCTCGCGATCGGACTCCATCAGAACTTGGAAGTCTTCAAAAGTAGGACATACCTCTTGTCCACCAAAGCTAAAGACGTGTGCTACCGGGTTCCAAAACCTTGCCGCGGTATGAAGAAACGGAAAACGCAACGGGGTGCGGCTCAGCGTGAATAGTGCATTTATGCCAAAGCCCTGGAAATTCATCTTTTCCGAGCCATCCAAGGAAGCAATCCAATTTGTGAGATTTTGGATAAGAAATGCCTCCATTTTGGTGAAAAACTGAGTTGGAATGAGGGAACCACGAAGCTGGAACCTTTATAAAGGATATGACACTGTTTGGAGGACAAGTGTCAGAAAACTGGAGATTCCCAGGTTAAGTGGTCGGCCGACCACTTTTTCTGGTCAGCCAGCTACTTTTTGGCTGCAGACAGAAACTGGTCGGTAGGTTCCTATAGTGGTCGGCTATGAGCATGAAAGTGGTTTACACCTGTTTCTTGCCTCCAGGAGTGAGTCTCTAACTTCCCTGTGTGTTGGGAGTGCTGAAGGTTCGAGTTTACCTCTGTTTCGGATGCATTCCGTCGCTTTTTTTATCGAGTTGTTGCTCATTTGTTTATCGAGTTGTTGCTTATTTATTTATCGAGTTGTTGCTTATTTGTTTATCGAGTTGTTATTTCATTTAACGATTTGCTTTTGAGTTGAGTTGTTTAGTTTGTTACGTCGGTTCACTACCTGACTTGGCAATACACGTGTTTCTATTTTCATTCGAATTTCATTTTTGTGCAAAAGGGTGCGATGTGATGCTCAGAATACAAACACAACACTCTTTGAACAAAAAGCCATTTTCATTCCATCATAGTTTCTTTTTTACAACATTTTACAAAAGGGTACAAGTTTTGGAAGAAAAATAAAACTGCCTAAGCTGTACAATGTGCTACAACTACATGTAAAAAGAAAAATAAAGCAGGAACATCTGCATCAGTGCCATCAAGCTCAAGACCGAGAGGCCCTTTTCACCCTCTTCGACTGAGCAGCCTCCGCGCCACCGGCACCATCATCTGAATCGGAGTCACCGTCCTCGGAATCCTCCTCGGTGTCGCCTCCGTCCTCCGAACCGGAACCTGAGTCATCGTTCCTACCTGCAAATGTCTCAGACTGAGGATGTGTTGACTTCTCCTCCTCACTAGACTCCTCGTCATCCTGACTGACAGGTGCCCTGCGTCCCCCTCGGCCGTGTGCTGAGACTCCTCTCCTAGCTGCTCGAGAAGGCCTGGATGGCCCAATCTGCAGAGGTAGGACCTGAAAAGGACAGTTTGAATGCGTCAACCAGTATGTATATCAGATGCAGATACAAGAATTACATAGAGTGGGTGCATACAGATATAGTGTGTGAATGCGATGTGTCAGATGTGCTCTACACATGTAATGAATCAATACAGTGAAATGTTCAGTTTTCATATGTCATCAGAAGCATGATAAATGCGAGGAAATTGAAAAGTACCTGAACGCCAGAGGCACAAAGCATCGTCTCCCTCCGCAGAACCATGCCCTCGAGTGAAGCCACCACTCCGAGTAACCCCTCAGTATACTCCCTGGGAGGCTGTACACACAAGTTCAAGTCATCAGTGAATGAATGAATGTCTAAATATCTGAGTAATAAATGAAAACTGTAAAACATACCGTGGTGAATCCGAGTCACTGACGTATCGATGGTCGGGCATCGGAGGCTCCAGTGGAATCGGGTAAGAAGTCCCATACTGCCAACTCATCAGCTCGGTCGGAAGATCTGGCCATCCAACATACTGGTGAGTCGAGGGCATCCATCCGGTCCTGCCCTTCGATGAGCCTGCCCTACTGGGTGAAGGAGTGCCTCCAGCTCGGGCGCAACTCGAGGAAGGCATGTCAACAGCTCTCCTCTTGGGGATACGGACACCTGACAGTGGAGGCATCAGGTACGTATGGCGATATGTCGCGTAATCCCCCTCCTCCAGAAAAAGGACTGCATCAATACCCAGCATGAGGTCCTCCGTCTTTCGGGGCGTAAGATCCCCTGCGGACTGCATCTCTGGTGGAGGCAATGAGGGAACGTCCTGATCGTAGTTGCCCATCGTCTGGTGCATGAAGCGTTCTCCGAGGAACCATGCTCTGCTGACCGGTCCCTCAAGCAGAACCCTGTATCGCGAAGTGCCTCATGCCCCAGCGAACAGAAATCGAGGATTCCCTGGCATGGCTATCCAAGGCTGCCAGGTCACTTGCGGGTAGCAATTGCATAAATTGATTAGATGTCATAAATATGTAAGATAAATCAAAGCCGAAAGCATGAAGAACTGAGAGTTATGTAAGATACAGTATCGAAGAACTGCTGGAGATAGGGCAAAGTCTCTTGGGGCCTGGGCCGACACCGACCCTCAAATCTGCGCGAGTAAGGGATCTCAAGGGATGCCTCGACCTCTAGCTCAGGGGCCAGCGTCGAGAAGTACGCATAGACCCACAGTTGTGAAAGACAAGACAACGACTGTCAAAATACAGAATGCTGAGTGCAGAATGGTATGTGCAGTATACAATATACAGAATGTATAGCAAATACAGAATACTGAGTACAGAATGCTGAGTGCAGAATACAGTGTGCAGTGTACAATATATAAAAAATACAGGAAATACAGAATGCTGAGTGCAGAATGTAGAATACAGAATATAGAATGCAGTGTGCAGTGTACAATATACAGAAAATACAGGAAATGCAGAATGCTGAGTGCAGAATGTAGAATACAGAATGTGATGTGTGCAGTGTGCAGTGTACAGATAATGAAAAGCAAAACTGTAAATTAAGAGGGTAGAATGTACCTCCCAGGCTCGCCAGTAGCCTCTAACTATGGTCCCCCGCTCACGGGAGGTCGCGTTCATGTAGCAGTAAAGGGTAGCGAGGGCAGTGCCACCCCAATCAAAGAGCTGGACCCGTGATAGGTCCACCAGAGCACTGAGCAGATAAAGCCCAACTATGTTCCCCCTGTCGGAGAACAGTGTGGTCCCGAGGAGGAACATCAAAAATCCCCGGGTGTACTGCTGAACGGTCTCAATGGTCTGGGGCGAAGTCCCCCTGTATCGCTCGGAGAACCAGGTGTACCTGACCCTGCCTAATGATCTGTCGATCGGCGAACGGGCTTCGAGCAAATAAATCCAAGCGGCCTCCCACTCGCCCATATCTGTGTCGTATGGGATCGGCCGGCCTCCTACCTCAAGGCCCGTCAGTATGGAGAAGTCATATGGGGTCATCGTCATGTCCCCGGTGGCCGAGAAATAGAAAGAGTTGGTGGTGTCCCACCATCTCTCCACAAGTGCGCCCAGGAGGGTCCTACTCGCTGGATGACATGACAATCTTGCACAGAATAGGCCAAACCCCGCCTCGTCCACTATATGTCGGACAGCGTCTGGGAGCTCCATGTACCACTCCCTTGCGAGGACAGACCTATAACCCCGTGTGAAACGGGAAGATACGTGCATTCAGAATGAACAGATGTATTCAGTTTCAAAATCAAATATGTGAGCTGCGTGTTCAAATACAAATGTGTGAGCTGCGTGTTCAAATTCAAATATGTGAGCTACGTGTTCAAATTCAAATATGTGAGCTGCGTGTTCAAATTCAAATGTGTGAGCTGGGTGTTCAAATTCAAGTATGTGAGCTGCATGTTCAAATTCAAAAGTATGTGCTACGTGTTCAAATTCAAGTATGTGAGCTATGTGTTCAAATTCAAATGTGTGAGCTGCGTGTTCAAATTCAAGTATGTGAGCTGCGTGTTCAAATTCAAAAATATGAGCTGTGTGTTCAAATTCAAATGTGTGAGCTGCGTGTTCAAATTCAAATGTGTGAGCTGCGTGTTCAAATTCAAATGTGTGAGCTGCGTGTTCAAATTCAAATGTGTGGGCTGCGTGCAAAACTAAAAGTGTACTGCGTTATGGACTGCGTGTTCAGATTGAGCAGTGTGCTAAAAAAATGAATACCGTGTTATGGACTGCGTGTTTAGATTGAACGGTGTGTTATGTTATGAAAAGTGTGCTGCGTTATGGACTGCGTGTTCAGATTGAGCAGTGTGCTAAAAAAACGAATACCGTGTTATGGACTGCGTGTTCAGATTGAGCGGTGTGTTATGTTATGAAAAAGTGTGCTGCGTTATAGACTACGTGTTCAGATTGAGCAATGTGCTAAAAAAATGAATACCGTGCTATGGACTGCGTGTTCAGATTGAGCAGTGTGCTATGTTATGAGAAAGTGTACTGCGTTATAGACTGCGTGTTCAGATTGAGCAGTGTGCTAAAAAAACGAATACCGTGTTATGGACTGTGTGTTCAGATTGAGCGGTATGCTATGTTATGAAAAAGTATACTGCGTTATGGACTGCGTGTTCAGATTGATCAGTATGCTAAAAAAACAAATACCGTGTTATGGATTGCGTGTTCAGATTGAGCGGTGTGCTATGTTATGAAAAAGTGTACTGTGTTATGGACTGTGTGTTCAAATTGAGCAGTGTGCTAAAAAAATGAATACCATGTTATGGACTGCGTGTTCAGATTGAGCAGTGTGCTATGTTATGAAAAAGTGTACTGCGTTATGGACTGCGTGTTCAGATTGAGTAGTGTGCTAAAAAAACGAATAGCGTGTTATGGACTGCGTGTTTAGATTGAGCAGTGTGCTATGTTATGAAAAAGTGTACTGCGTTATGGACTGCATGTTCAGATTGAGCAGTGTGCTAAAAAAACAAATACCGTGTTATGGACTGCGTGTTCAGATTGAGCGGTGTGCTATGTTATGAAAAAGTGTACTGCGTTATGGACTGTGTGTTCAGATTGAGCAGTGTGCTAAAAAAATGAATACCGTGTTATGGACTGCGTGTTCAGATTGAGTAGTGTGCTATGTTATGAAAAAGTGTACTGCGTTATGGACTGTGTGTTCAGATTGAGCAGTGTGCTAAAAAAAAAACGAATACCGTGTTATGGACTGCGTGTGCAGATTGAGCAGTGTGTGTAGACACCCCATTTTTTACCGTCCTCAAGACTTGGTTGTGCTTGTAGGTACATCCAACGGCTGGTTCGATTGCGCGCCCAGCATTCGATTGTCGCGGCGGAACCTCACTGGTTCGGATTTCCCGAACCTTGTATCCTTTTTGTCTCATTTTTGGACCCTGACCTGGTCCTTTCAGGGTGGCCCCTGTGGTGCACTGCCGGCCATGGCTTGGCCCCTGCCGGCTACTTGTGAACACCTGCCGGCCATCAGTGTGGCACTGCCGGCCATTGCTGATGGCCGGCACCCCCCCTATTTCAGCTGGTTTCCGGGAAGACCTTTTGTACCAGCTGGATTCCTCATATCTGCCCTCCATACATGTGTATGGAGGGATGAAGCTCTTGCCAAGCTTGTTCAAGAAGCTTTAGCTTTGCATTCCTCTATATAAGCAAGGGGCTCCTTCATTTCAGGGGGTTCTGAGTTTTTGAAGGGCAAAAAGCTTTCTCTCTCTCTATATTGCTTGTGGTTAGAGCTTGGAAGTTGGATTTCTTTGCATTTTTGCACTATACCTCATAGCACAAGGCCTCCATCACTCATTCAAACACCTTGAGGCTGTCTCTCAGAGGTTGGAAGCTCAGATTTTGGACCAAAAGCTGCTGGAAAGATTGTTCTTCAAGGGTAAGCACACTTTTTCCCTAAACTAGTCTTTTCTTGCTTCATTTATAAGCCTTGCTTGCAAGCATTTTTGGGCTCCGACCCTAACTGGAAATAGTCTTGTTTTGAGCTCTTTTTCATGTTTGATTACGGGCCTTTCCTTGTTTGAGGCTTCCTTGTTACCCTTTGTGTTTAAACCCTCTTTTAGGCCTATTTTTGCATAGTATTTTAGGCTTATTTGTGAGCTGTTTCAGACTTGGTCATAAACTATAAAGTGCCTTGTTTTGAGCCCCTCTTCAATATTGTTGAAGGGCTCCTTGCCATTTGAGGCCAGCTTCTGTCCCTTATCTCTTTTCCCCCTTTTAGGGCCATTTTTGCATGATAGATAAGCCATATTTGTGATCACTTTTGGGACTTGTTATAAACTGAGAAAAGGCTTGTTTTGACATCATCTTTATGTTTTATTGAGGTTCCATTTTTTTTTGAGGTCATATGCTATCTTGTATGCTTGGTTGCCTCCCATTTTGAGCCTTATATCCTAGCTCTTGTTGCATGCTTTGTTTGGCCTTCTAGCCACTGAAATTGGCCATTGTTTTGAGCTTCCAAATTAGAGGAGGGGGTGACCCCCTCTCACATTGATTTGTTTGGTAGTCATTTTGGCCTTCCAAAGAGGCCCTATCTTGCATGCTTTGTCGACTGATTTTGGGGCCAATTTGGTGAGTTTTGGGACTATCATATTTGATTTTCAGAGTTGTATATGCCATGTCACTTGTCTATCTTGTATGTGCCTAATAACTCCTTGTATGGCCATCTAAAGGAGCTCATCATTTTTGCATACCATGGTTGCATATCAGTGGTTATTTGGGCCTATTTTCACATGTTTTATTCACTGATTTTCGACGGTTTGGTGAAATTCCATGTGCATCATACACTTGCCATGTAAACCATGTTTGCTAGTCAAAATCGCATGCTACTTTAGCCCATCTTGCTAGCACTTTTTGGCCTTACTTTAAACTGGAAAAGTCCATGTTTTAGGACTGCCTTGACTCTGTCTTCATGCTTCATGTTCAAATAATGCATGCTTTGTATAGCTGTAGGTCATTCCATGTGCCTAGTTTTGAGTTTCGGGTCTCACCTCATGCATCGGGTGCCATGTTTTCATGATTCGGGGCTGTTTAGCATCATATTTCCGTGCTGAAATTTGCATGTTTGCATACCATGTTCCATGCCTTACCATGCTTTGGTAGAGTAGCATTCGTGCCTTAGGTTCGGTCATCGGTTTGCGTGCACGCGGGCACGCATTTCGAGTGTCTCATTTTCATCTAATGGCCACTTATGTGAGTGTGGCTGAGGTCCACTCGTGTTGGTGTAAGTCCATTATGCATTGCGTATGCAATTTTATTTCATAGCATTGTGTATGTTAGGTTGTATATTAGCGCATTGTGTATGCCATGTTACCTCGTGCATCGTGTATGCCATTTCATAGTATTGTGCATGTTAGGTTATATCTTAGTTGCATTCATGCATGTCATGCATATTGCATTATGTTTGGGATAAGAGTTAGCCCGAGCACGGGAAACGAGGGGCATTTCGTACTCCAAGTGACGGAACATGTCTCAATTCCCAGTCACCGACACTCCGGATTATCCATGATGGAGTCTAGGTATTGTTATATTTTCATGTGCATTCGTTTCATATCGAGTTGTGCAAATCGACTCCTCGGCTATCATGCATCGATACGCGTGATTGGTGGCACGAGGATCGAGGACTACACTCCCTGAAGAGTAGTCAAGCATACATATGTGAAAATACATTGCCATGCCCCTTTCCTGCTATCTGTTGCAGCAAATCAAGAATCAGCAGCCTTCCGGAGCTTGGTACGCATTCCAAGAACAATTGCAAACAGAGGCTAATTAGGGCATCGCAATGGATTTCCGCGCAAGGCAACCCGACCATGCATCATTCATCATTTGGAGCAGAGTTGAGGCAGTCCCTGGCTTGCATGCCAATTTACCGCTTTCCTAGATTAATTTGTTAATTAATTAGGATTTTGTATTTATTTGGACTGTATTACTTATTTGGGACTGTATTATTTATTCGGACCCTCCGAGCAAGGACACAATTGTAATAAGCGTGCGTGCATGTGATGTATGTCTTCCAACCCCACGTCTTTCTCTCCCTTTTATTTACCAGCTTACGATGGTTAGATTAGGGCATGTTTCAATTAGCATACAGTATGATAGCATGTTTGCATTCATTCATCTGTTTTGCATGCACCGGGCTCGGCGCATCATACTAACTGCATTTGTATTTCAATCCCAAGTTGGATACTTGTTATCTGTAGCATTTCATATGCCATGTTTAAAATAGCCGAGCCCGCTATAGTTGCATTTTTGCATGTGTTGCATTAGGCATTTCTGTATAGTTAGGATCACGCATGGATTTCTGATCAGCTTCTGTTTTTGCTTGGAGTACTCGGTGAGTTTTTACGCTTTAGCATCCTTGCATGCGTGTGAATGACTGCCATGATAGCATGCTTACCATGAGGCTATATGCTTATGTGTTATAACTACCTGAATGCCTGTGGTGAAGGTTGGGTTATCTGAATTGGAGTAATGCATTGACTGTGAGTTTTAAGCCCACTAGATAGTGGCAAAACCATCTTTTTCTAAGCCCACCCGAGGGTGGCAAAATCTGCATTTTAAGCCTACTTGCGAGTAGCAAACCATCTTTCAAAAACAAACATGAAATGTTTTGTTCCAATTCGGGCGACTCGGTCTATACTTGTATGCTGTGTGCATCACATAGTAAATCTAGGCTAATAACCGGAATAAGAACACACAATGTTTTCAAAACTAGATATCATGGTTAGTAGAGGCCGATCTTTGATCGGGCGAGAGGGGGTGCTCATAGCTGACCTTCCCCAATCGTACCCAAGTTCCCGAGCCGAGGCAACTTTGGTGATGACGGACACGTGGCCTTAGGCAACGAGTCAGGGTTTCCTAAATTTCCCAAAAATAAAATATTTAGGTGGCGACTCTGTATCTGGTGAAGCAGTCCATGTTTGGCACTTCTTTCTAAAAAATCTGTTTTTCTCAAAACGATTTGCCGGATTTGGACTCTTTGGTTCAAATTAAGAACCGTGACATTTGAGTCCTGAACTGTAGTGACCCCAAAAAGAATAGAACGGGACTCACCCTCCCGGGGCGTTCGGGGACGTCTACAGTGTGCTATGTTATGAAAAAGTGTACTGCGTTACGGACTGTGTGTTCAAATTAAGCAGTATGCTAAAAAATGAATACCGTGTTATGGACTACGTGTTCAGATTGAGCGGTGTGCTATGTTATGAAAAAGTGTGTTGTGTTATGAACTGCGTGTTCAGATTGAGTAGTATTATGAGCCTTGTGCCAACAAAACCAAATATTGTGTTATGAACTGCGTGTTTAGATTGAGCAGTGTTATGAGCTGTGTGCCAACAAAACCAAATGCTGTGTTATGAACTACGTGTTCAGATTGAGCAGTGTTATGAGCTGTGTGCCAACTAAACCGAATGCTGTGTTATGAACTACGTGTTCAGATTGAGCAGTATTATGAGCCGTGTGCCAACAAAACCAAATGCTATGTTATGAACTGCGTGTTCAGATTAAGCAGTGTTAAGAGCTCTGTGCCAACTAAGCCAAATGTTGTGTTATGAACTACGTGTTCAGATTGAGCAGTATTATGAGCCGTGTGCCAACAACACCAAATGCTGTGTTATGAACTGCATGTTCAGATTGAGCAGTGTTATGAGCTGTGTGCCAACAAAACCAAATGCTGTGTTATGAACTGCGTGTTCAGATTGAGCAGTATTATGAGCCGTGTGCCAACAAAACCAAATGCTGTGTTATGAACTGAGTGTTCAGATTGAGCAGTGTTATGAGCTGTGTGTCAACTAAACCGAATGTCGTGTTATGAACTGCGTATTCAGATTGAGCAGTGTTATGTGCTGTGTACCCAAATGTGCTGTGTGCCCAAATGAGCCGCGTGCCAAGTTAGCAGAGTGTAGTGTATGAACTGTGTGTTTAGAATGAGTGAAGTGTTGTGTATGTAAATGTGCAAAAAGTTCAAAGTACATTGCAAGAAATGCAAAAGTAAAGTACGTACCTCATGCGCGTGATGAGATAGATGGGACTCCGGCTCTCGTAGCAGCAGGTCTGCAAGTGCCCGCCGCGCGAAGTCTGTGAAGTGGTAGAAGGTGCTAGGAGGAAGGATGTGCTCCTCCGGGTCGTACTCCTCTGGGATGAACTGCCGTATCCTCGGAGGCAACGGTATGATGTCGGATTCGTCCTCTGCATATGGAGGACCTCCGCCATACGGGATATCGTCAGCCATCTGAAGAAATCTGCAAAAGATGCAAAAAACGAGCGAAATGAGCCAGAATTGCAAAAAGTCAACAAAAGTCAACTCTCGGAAAGAGAAAAAGTCAACAAAAGTCAACGCTCGAGAAAAGGTGCTAAACTTTGAGACAAACATACCTCAAGTGGTGAAAATGGAGAAAGAAGCTCCGAAAACAAATTCTAATCGGTTCAAAACGAAGAGAATCGAAAGTTTTCGCAAAACAACTTCGCGTGGGGCGTTGGAAAACACGTATAAAGCGCAGATCTGAGAGAGAAAAGGGTCTAGGAGCAAAGAAGAATGTATTTCGGCCTTGGAGGTGTGATACAAACTGATTTGGAGTTGTGTACTTAAAGAACCGAAGCTTAAAGACCAAACTGCCCCGAAATTCTGTAAACTGGTCGGCCAGCCAGTTTTTTTTTGGTCGGCCGACCACTTTGATGGGCAATAACTGGTCGGCCACTAATATAATTGGTCGGCCACCCTCCTGGATGATCCTTAGGGCTCCATTGTTCTCCCTATGCATTTTGGTGATGATTGGAGTCCTCGGCCCTCGGGAAAGTACAAGAAAAGTACACTTTTCGGCTCAAGAATGTCCCTACGGGAACTTCAATTCAAGTCTTCGACGCATGCCTCATTGTCACTCGACCAAAGAGCGAGGTGTATCATTTTTTAAGTATGTTATGACCCTTCTGAGAGGTAAATCGAAGGTTATGGTTGAATTATGCTTGTTAAAGCTTACGTTTCTTCTTTCGGCATTTCCTTTCAAACATACATTTGAAGTTGCGCATTTCTTTTGCATTATCTTGCAGTTTTCACATGCGTTGTCACGCATGTTTCACCTACATTGTTATGTACATCGCTTGTGGCTTTGTTATGCACTCACTACTTTTGTTGACACGCTTGTTTTACTTACATCATTATACGTACTTCCGCATTGTCATGCGTCACACTTAGGTTGCATTGTTTTGCATCCCTTCCGCATTGTCATGCGTCACACTTAGGTTGCATTGTTTTGTATCCCTTCTGCATTGTTATGCGTCATACTTAGGTTGCATAGTTATGCAGCCCTTCCGCATTGTTATGCGTCACACTTAGGTTGCATTGTCATGCACCCCTCCACTTGCGTTGTTACGCATTTTTCACTTGCATTGCTATGCATGTTTCTAACGATATTGTACCTATTGAGTTTCTTTCTTATGCAGGGCACTATATTGTATGTACGGTTCATTTGAAGCTGGCGCGACCAGACGAACCCGACGGTATTGTATGTACTCCGTGTGAAACGTAGTGAGAATTGTATAATTCTCTTACATCATTTCTGCATGTAATGTAGTTTGGTTCATTTTCGCTTGCTTAAAACTGTTGCATTTATTGTGTATAATTGCTCCGTTACAGCTTTCTTTGCATGATCATAAGTTATGTTTGGCTTTGTGCATGTCATTTGCATCTTGCCCCAGCCTGCGGGCGCATCTCTTTATTATCTTGCATGTTTGTCTAAGTCTTCGGCCTTGTCAAAAATGGGTCGTCTCTGGGCTTTGACATTCACTCCCGTCACTTGTGACTTTCGAGTTCTGTCAAAGAGGGGCAACTGTAGACACCCCATTTTTGACAGACCTTAAGACTCAAACGTCATCGATTGAGCGCTCGGTGATGGTGCATGTTGTGCTCGTTTCGAGTTTCCGGAGTTTTGGCTGAGAGCTTTGCCTTCGGGCCTCTGAACTCTTTTGTGCTTCGGCTCGGTTTGTGGACCGAATCTTGTTTCTCTTCTCGGAGGGAGGGAGAGGTCTTGTAGACCATCTCTTTGTGGTCGTAGACCACTTTTCCCGTTTGGAGACTAGTTTCCGGTTTTTGGAGCCTTTGGCCGCGTGCCTTGTCTCGGGACCGCTTAACGTTCTTCGTTTGGCGTGGTTTTTGAACCATACCTTGTTGCCTCTGCCTAGAGGAACACTGTAGTCCGGCATACCACTTTTGGTGCTCGTAGACTAGTTTTTGAGGCTTTCGGCCGCGTGCTTTGCCTCCAGATCTCTCGTCTTGCATCTGCTTTGGTTTGTTTTTGGTACAAACCTTGTTTTCCTTGTTTGGAAGGTGGTCCAAGGATGGGAGACCAGTATTTCTCCTGGCCGACCACTTTTTCCTCTGCCAACCAGTTTTCTAGTCGGACAACTGGCTTTTTGGTCATTGGGCCATCTTTTCTGGTCGGCCACCACACCACTGCATTGTTTTCATGCCCTGGACTCTCTCCTACCATGGCCGACCAGTTTTTGCTCTCAAAGGCCACTTGAAGTAGTCGGCCGACCACTTTAAGTAGCAGGCCGACCACTTCAGGTGGTCGGCTGCTTTTTGACACCTTTTTAGAGATATTTTCCTCCAGCTGGCACAGCTGGAGGACATTAGGGCCATCCTCCATACACGTGTATAGAGGGATTGCCTTGGTGCTTAGCTTCTCCTAGAAGCTTTGCCTTTCCTCTTCTATAAGAGGGAAGCTCCCCCTCCCTCCTCTAGGTTCAGAAAATTGCCCTTAGAGAGATACATATAGTTTTGTATCTATCTTGCTTGGTTCTTCGTTTTTGTGCTTCAAAAGTATATATTTGTCTTAGTTTAACACACAAACACACACTCAAACACCATCCTTGGGTAGCTGAGGTGCTAAGGAGTTATTTTTGGTGTTCTTTGACTGATTTAAGCTCAAAGAACTTGCTGGAGTTGCAGTGGTAGAGAAGGTCTTCAAGGGTGAGTCTTTGACCTTTAAAACCCCCATTCTTGCTTAAGCTTTTGAACCCTTTTGCATCTGTTTTTAAGCTTAACTCTTAACTAGAAAAAGTTTTGTTTTTGCATGCTTAAAATAGTTGTTTAAGGTCACTTTTTCGTTTGGGGTGATTTACCCCCTCTTAGGCCTTGTTAGGCCTTATTTTGAGCCATCCCTTTAGGCTCTTAGTGAAGCCTTTGCATGACCTTTCTACCACTGAAATCTAGAGGTTTTTCAATGGTGGAAATGTGGTTTTGAAGTCCTAAATAGGAGAGGTGTAGACACCCCATTTTTGACCACCCTTAAGACTTGGACACCTTCTTTTGACCACTCGCTGATGAAAATTGAAATGTGCTAATTTATGAATTTCTCAGCCGAAAAATCAAATTGAAGCTTTAATTCAAAAACCTCACCCATTTTGGCCATCCCTAATATTTTATTAATTTGTAATATTATATATGTATGTATATTATTTTAGGTGTGTTTTATATAAATTAATACACATTTTGGCCATCCCTAATATTTTATTAATTTGTAATATTTTATAATTTTATATATGTATGTGTATATTTATTTTACTTGTGTATTTATTTTAGGTGTGTTTTATATAAATTGATAAATATTTGATAAAACAAAATATTAATCAAACAAAAAAAGAAAAGAAAAGAAAATAATAATAAAAAAAAAGAAAGAAAGATGCTGGATTCAACTTGTATATATATATATATATGTTTATATATTATAGATAATATATTATCATTGTTTTGTTAGAGGGGACTCAGGTCATTATAATGAACAACAATGGTAGGTATCATGAAAAATATTTCATGAAAATAATCATGAAAATTTTGTAACCCTTAGATTACATTTAGAATAAAACACTACATACTAATCAAGGTAATCAAAGAATCATAACTCTTTCATGATCATTTTCATGAAATTTTTTTCATAATTCTTAATTTTTCTCTATAATGAATCATGGAGGGGGGACAATTTTTCCGTGGAAAAGATTTTGGAGTGAGTGGGGGAATAAAAATGTAAAGCAAAAGAGGGGTTCACATGGCCAGGGGGTCTTCAAGGCATGGAATGATATGTTTGTTTAATAAAAAACAACACATGGAGACAGCACTACATCAATCTCTCTCTCGGATGGAAGAAGGGGGACACACAAAGCATCTTTGATTGGGGGCTAAAAAATACACACACAGAGATTTGTTTTTTTGGAGAGAGGGCTGCTCGGTGAAGCAAACAACATCAACACAACAGCAACTGATCAAACCAAAAGGAGCACAATCAAGCGGCTGTGATTTGTTCCAAGGAAGCTGGGTTCCTTTGATCACTGCTCCGGAGTAGCAACAACTAAGCTTCAACACACACACACGAGGGGGAGGAGTGGCTGTTCAGAGCTGCCTCTTCTCCCTCTCGGCACCTCTCTCTCTTCTCACACACATGGGTTGTAGATCACACAGCTACACACACATGGGTTGTAGCTCTCTCTCTGAGGGGGGTGGGTTGGTGAAGTTTGTGGACACGTGCAAGTTGCAACACACTTCTCTCTCCCACTCTCGGATGATACACTTCATACACCACACAAAACCCAGCACAGAGAGACCCAACTTCATCTTCTCACAACACACCCATGCACATGCATACACATGCACACACTCTCTGATATACACACACGACACATGCTCACACAGACACATGGAGGACACGTTTTAGAGGGAGAGAGCATTACACCAAACCCAGCTCTCTCACTCTCGGCATCAACCCACTGAGCTTCACCATAGACACCATACACAAAGCTTCATACACACACAAAGCTTGACACCACACATGCAACACACTTCTCTCTCTGCAACACCCAAAAAATAGACAACACTGCCACATCTCTCTCTCTCCCCGATCACACACAGCTACCCACATACACTTCTCTCTCTCTCTCTCACTCTCTCATACACACACATGCATCCATGCTTCACCACACACCCACAAACCCAACTTCACCCTCTCTCTCGGCAGACCATACACCTCCCATACGCCAAACCCAACACACGGCAGCTCACACCTCTCACACATTCATACACACTCAGCACACACGACACACACACAGACACCACACACGACCTGCACTCTCTCTACTCCACCCACAGTGAGCTCTCTCTCCCTCTCGGCAAGCACACCACACACGGCACACACCCATGCACATCACCACTCAACAGACCCATGCACACACACCATCCACTCCTACCACCCTTGATCTGAGCCCATCACATACCACGAGACCAGACTCACACACACACGGCATAGACACACTGCCGAGTGATTCGGCTATCACACACTCACCCACACACTACACTCAACACTCTAACACACGGCACACTACACACTACACTCAACACTCTAACACACACACCATGCACACACGGCACACCACACACACCCAGTAGCCACAACACCCGTCACGGCCATGTACACACACACGGCAGCAGCATCCAACAGCACACACGGCACACCACACACACCCAGTAGCCACAACACCCATCACGGCCATGCACACACACACGGCAGCAGCATCCCAACAGCACACACGGCACACCACACACACCCAGTAGCCACAACACCCGTCACGGCCATGCACACACACTCACGGCAGCAACACTCTACACACACTCACGGCAGTCCCATGCACACAGACCCAGCACATCTCCATTTTCCACAGCCATAGACAGAGCTTCATCAACACACCAAGCTCTCTCTCTCTCTCTAAACTCTCTCTCGGTGTGCATGGGGAGAGGGCCTTGATCTGAGCTAAAACACACACAGATACACACATGCACGTTCATGATCTCTACTCGCTCTCTGTGTTCAATTTTGGGAGCATGGTTTTGAAGCAAAGCAACACAAACAAACACTGATCTGGGTGTCTCTCTTCATGGGCCGAATGCTCTCTTTCGTCTCTGCAACTCTCAGCCTCTCAAGCTTCGAGCTTCATCTCTCAACAGTTGAACTGTTGGTGGAAAAATATTGTAGAGAGAGAGAAAAGGTGGGAAGCGGGTCCCCGAAGCTTGGTTGATTGTTCGCCCAATTGCTGCAGAGAGATCTCATGCTGTCGCAAAGTTGCTGATTGGTGGACAGATTGTTCCGGATTAATTAGAATTTTATGTTATATTAATGTTATAATTAGTTAATTCGTGTAATTAATTAGTTAGTTCAATTAAAATTGCATAATTAATTAGTTTCATTAATTAGAATTTTATAAGTAAGGTCATTAGAATTTTAGTGTAATTAATTAATTAGATAGTGAATTAGACTTTTATAATTAATTAATTAGTTAAGTAGTTAGTTCATTAGAATTTTAATTACTTAATTTCATTAGAATTTTATATATTAATTAAGTAATTAATTAGTTAATTAGAATTGTATAAATTAATTAATTAGTGTAATTCATTTAATTAGTTAATTTGAGTTTTATAAATGAATCAATTAATTAGTTTAATTAATTAAATAATTAATTCGAATTTTATAAATTAGAATTGTATAAATTAATTAATTAATTAGAACTTTATAATTCATTAATTAGTGTTCTTTATAATTTTATATTTAATTAATTAATGTAATAATTAGTTAGTTTAATTAGGATTTTATAATTAATTAATTAATGTAGTTAATTAGTTAGTTTCAATTTGTAATAATTAGCTAGAATAATTAATTAGTTTAATTATTAATTAGTTGGTCCTAATTATTTAATCAGACTCCATTAGATAAGTTATTTAATTTGATTAGCTATTTAATTAGTTAATTCATATTCACTAGCTTAGCATAATTAGTTATTTACTTGTTGTAATAATTAATTAGCTTTGATAACTAGCTTATTTATTCAAATTTTGTAATAATTAGTTAAGTAATTTAGTTAGCTAGTTAGTTCATTCGGACCCTCCTGCGTGAGGGCGCATTAGTTCATTCGGACCCTCTTGTGCGAGGGCAAACAAACTTGTAATAAGTGTGCGTGTGTGTGTGCATGTCTTCCAACCCCACGTCTTTCTCCTTTTTATTTATCAGCTTATGATGGTTAGTTTAGAGGCATCATGTTTAATTTAGCATACTCATGTTTGCATCCACTTGTATTGCATGCACCAAGGCTCGGTTCATCATCCAATTCGCATTGTCGTTTCAATAATTCCTTGAATACATGCTTAGACCCATGCGATCAATTCATTTCATATGCCATATTAGTAGCCGAGTCTAATAATTGCATATCACATGTGTTTTATAGTTAGGAATCATGCATATTTTCTAACTTTGTTTTGTAGTTGTTCACGGGACGTCGGTAAATATGTGAGTTGTTATGCTTTAGCATCCCGCTTGTACATAATTTTCTTATTATGTTTAGCATCCTACCATGAGGCTAATTGCTTAAATGATAAACTGTTTGAATGCCTGTGGATAAAGGCTTGTTGCTAAATTGGAATGATTCAACGAATGTACGTTTTAAGATTCACAAACCTAAGCCCACCTAAGGGTGGCAAATTCAAACCCTTTTCGAGAAACAAATATGAAATTGAATTGTTCCAATTTGAGCAAACTAGTATACCTTGTATGCTTCACATAATAAATTTTAGGATTTATTAAATAATCAGAATAAGAACATATATTGTACATAAGAATCACATCATAATTAGTAGAGGCCGATCTTTGATCGGGTGAGTGGGGTGCTCATTATTGACCTTCCCCTCTCATACCTAAGTTCCCGAACCAAGACTTTGGTAACGACGGACTAATGGCCTTTGGCACGAGTCACGGGTTTCCTAAATTTTCCATAAATATTTAGGTGGCGACTCTGAAATCTGGCAAAGCAGTCCATTTTTGGCATTTGATTCAAACATCAATTTTCCAAAAACAATTGTCGGATTTGGACTCTTTTTGTGTTTCCACTGTTTCACATTGCACTTGTGAAATCAGATTCAGAACCAACACAAGTAGAGTCCGAACTGTAAGGGCTATTTCATTCTTCCGAAAGGGGGCGCGAAAAGCCGAGCTACAGTTTCTGGCGACTCTGCTAGGGATTTAGAGAACTTGACTTGAAATTTATGATGTAAATTTTTATCTACATTTATATGTTCTTTGCATTTGCATTTGCATCTGCATCGGTGCGCTTAAGTCCCTGTGTTTGCCATCTGCTATTCCTGGACGGTTTGCTGGAGGCTTGCCCACAAAGCTTGCCAAAAGGCTGACCGGTCATGGGCTCTGCCATGTTGGGAACACAACCCTTGGATCTGGACTACCGCTGTACTGTTTGATCCTCCTTTCACTTCTCGGTGTTAGGTGTGAGAGGTATATTAGGTAGTCTTGCTGAGGTACCTTTTTTTACCAATCGGCCTAGCTGCATATAGTAAAACCATAGTGACTATTCCAACTTAGGACATGATGCCACCCATTTGTAGGATGTTGTGAAGCCACTTGTTTGAATAGTGAACCCTAGATCATTTCAAAAGCTAGGACAGGAGAACCCCACCCTCTATAGGGGTATTTGTTCTCTTTCCTGCTATGTGTTCTGTGCAATTTATTGGATCTATACAGGGGTTCTCAAATTCTGAACAGTGATTCAGGCATTTCAGTTTGTGGGGTTGAGTTCAGTGTGTCAGTATGAGTTAGCAGTAATTAGTGATCAGTTGAGTCGAAATGCTGCTAAAATTCTGATTGGGGGTCCCATTGGTTTTTTTAGTTTGCAAACATGGCTTCAAAAAAGAAAAAAAAAAAGAAAAAAAACAAAAAGGAAAAAAAAAATATCAAATCATTTTGTTTGTGTCGTTTTAGTAATTGTTGTTTTTCCAAAATTTTTTTTAAAAAAATAAACAAATAAAATGGGAATGGGGTTTGTTTTCTTTTGTTCATAAATGTGTTTTTGTTTTTTGAGTATATATATTCTAAAAAAAAATCAAATATCCCACAAGTCCACCAGTGTAAATAAATAGAACTTGTGGGATATCCGACCATTTCTGTAATTGGAGAGTGACCACCTGTTGATTACACGGGCTTTATTTTGAATGTTATGGATGGCCCACACGTTGACTGGCAATTTGAGAATGGTTTTATTCTGAGTTCTGAATTGACTATTAAGTCTAAGTTTGATTCCACCAAGTTTGTAGAGTTGGGATCAAACTCGAGTCATTCTAGTGAGTCAAAATCTGTTGATTTCAAGAGTGCTAAATCTAGACATTTATGTCTTGTCTAGATCTTCTTTGTCTTTTTCTTTTGAGTCTGTTGTCATTGCTGAGTCATAGTCTCTTTCCAATAAACCAAAAAACAAAAACAAAAACAAAAACAAAAAAACAAAACAAAAACAAAAAAACAAAACAAAATGCCATAGAGTCTGCCTACTTCTCTGTGCCTTTAAATCATTGCATTGACCAAAGTTTTTCAAAACTCTTTCCAAAACTCTGATAAAAACAAAGAGGAAGAATTTCCTCGGGATTTGCGTATTTTGATCAACTGAGAAGAAGAGAGGTGTACTAAGCCCTTGATGAATAAAATCATTTTTGTTAATGTGGGTACTGAGAAGGATCCTTGCTTGGTCCAAATTGGTTCTATCTTGTCTTCGTAAGAGTACGAGTGATTAGTCACTTTGTGAAAAGATGTCAAAAAACTGTTTTTGCGTGGTCTTACGAAAACATGCCTGGAATTGATTATACAGCATAGGGTCCCTCTTGACTCAAGGTCCGACCTCCTTAGCTCCTTAGCTTTCAAATCCTGATTCGAAGTATTCAATGATCAACCAAAGTGTAAGGCTTGCATAGCCAAATTGGAAACAGCCCTTGAACTAGGGGCAATGATGTGATTCAAATGGAGACAACCCTTCAACTAGGGGCAATAAGGTCGAATATGATTCAAATGGAAACAGCCCTTGAACTAGGGGCAATGATGTGATTCAAATGGAGGCAGCCCTTCCACTAGGGGCAATAAGGTCGAATGTGATTCCAGATTTGAAACAACCCTTGAACTAGGGGTGAAAGTGTGAGGCTACATATCCTAAAATGGAGACAACCCTTGAACTAGGGACAAGAAGGTACCACCCTTGAGAGGCTCGCTGGGCTGAAAACCCGGAAGGGCAACCCAGGCAAAAGTTAGAGCACAAAAAAAAAAAAAAAAAAAAAAAAAAAAAAAAAAGAAAAGCTCGCAAGGTTGAAAACCCGAAAGGGCGGCTTTGGCAAAAATTAGAGCGTAAAAGGAGAGTGTCAATACCCGAGTGAACCTTAGCCAGAACTATGTAGGGCCTGTGATTCAGATTGGAAGCAACCCTTGAGCTAGGGGCAAGAAGGTCGGATGTGATTTAGATTTGAAGCAAGCCCTTGAACTAAGGGCAAAAGATTGGATGTGATCAAAGAGTTAAAACTGAATCGTTTCCCAATGAAGACCGCCCAGAAAGGCAAAACCCATAATTTGAGAGAATGAATTTTATTATTGAAGGACAGTCGAGTTCCTATCCACTACACTAGGGGCAACACTAGGGGCAAATTCAGACCCAATTAGCCTAGTCCCTACATCATCATATCTACTGGTCAAGTGTAGCAGTCGTTCTTATAGATGGCCTAGAGATTTCACACCCAATCAACATGGACAAAGTAAAATGAAAGTAACCCTTGAGGGGCTCGCTGGGCCGAAAACCCGGAAGGGCGACCCAGGCAAAAGTTAGAGCAGAAAAACAAAAAAAAAAATAATAATAATAATAATAAAAAAAAAATAAATAAATAATAAAAAAATTAATAATATAAAAAAAAAGAAAGAAGAAAAAAAAATAAAACAAAAAAAAATGAAATGATGATGAAACAAAAAGGAGAGTGTTAATACCCGAGTGAACCTTGGCCAGAACTACGATGGCCTGATTCCTATCTTGAGGATACGTAGGTAGCTTCATCTTGAAGTTCGGCCCCAATAATTTTTCAATTTATTCATTTCGTCCATGTTTGATTGGTGTATCTGTAGTCGACTTGGTTGTCCTATCCGTATTTTGATTGGTGTATCTTCGTTCTGCTCAGTTCAGTTGGTTCGATTCAACTTGATTCAGTTCGGTTCGGTTCGACGGTTCGGTTCGGTCCAGTTCTGCTCGGCTTCATTCGGTTCGGATTGGCTTGGTTCGGTTGGCTTGGTTCTGATATCACCATTGATTATCTGGCTTAGGACTATGCACCTGGTTTGGGACTATGCACCCCAATGATTGATTCCATGTTATTTGAGTAGTGGCCATTTGTAAAAATAAGTTTTGATTAATTTGAATGAAGTTGACTAATTTTTCTCGAAAATTGTTCCATTTTTGCCAAACTTGGACCATTCTTTGGATGTGAAAAAGGAAAATTTTCAGTGCTCACAATTTAGCTTACATGATTTGAAACAGAAAATGGAATAAGTAGGCTAATCTAACTCTCATGTTGATCAAAACATTTTACAAAAAAAAAATCAATAAATAAAAAAAATCAAGGCAATGAATTCGAGGCTTAGTTGAGTCAGTGGTTCTATCTTCTCCCCCGCTCGAGCCAACTCGTCAGTGTATATCAGTGTGTCTTCATACCAGTCCAGTCAGTGTGTATAAGTATGTTTCTTTCATACCAGTCAGTGTATTTCATACCAGTCTGTGTTTGGATTGTTTTATTTTGTTTGTTTTCTTACGTTGAGTCAGTTTTGTTTTTATTCAGGTAAGTATGTCCAATTCAGAGTTCAAATTTCAATCAATCTCAAATTCGATCAAACAAAAGTATTTTTAAACTCAAAGTGATGTGCCAGTCACGCCATTGAGATACAAAACTGAAACTTTTTATACAGTCAGGGGAAGACATCCCCGATTACAGAAACTCAAAAAAAAAAAAAAAAACCAAAAAAAAAAAAAAATACAGAGACTACCAAAAAAAAAGAGAGAAACAGCAAGCCCAAAAAAAAAAAAAAAAAGATACAAAGTCCAAAAAAAAAGAAAAAGAAAAACAAACAAAAAAGAGAGGATCTTGTTCTTCTTTCTCCTCTTGTGACGGCCACACGCAGACTTCACTTACTCAACTCTTCCATCGCCGAGCTCTTCCTCTTTTTGTCGTCAACCTTCGAAGGCCTTGCCTCGGTGTGTTCCCCAAGAGAAGGCCCTGCCTCAGTGTTTTCAGCAAAAGAGTTAACTTTTCGCCGACCATCAAAGGAAAAATACGCCGGCGCTCCGAACTGGTCCAGACAAGTGGCCTGTCGTTTTATCTCTTTATTCTCCATGGAGGTAGCCTTCCGTTTCAGTTCTTTCTTCTCTGCCTTCAGCACACAAATCTCCACTCGTGCATCCTTATACATTTGCTGAAGTAGAGTGAGTTGGGCGTTAACCCGATGTACCTCACACGTCCTGTTTTGCAGACGGTGGGACAAGTTAGTGACCGCGGCCACTGTCTCCATACACGACTGCAACGTATGGTGGTTAGCCTCAATATCAGTTTGAGCAGCCATCACTTGCTCAACTGTTAGTGTAGGAAGACTAGGATGAGTAAAAGTAGGGGCACTTGGCCCAGAGGAGCTCAATGGACCATTAAGATCCGGAAAGAGAGAGAAGGGGCGAGACGAAGCCATGTATAAGAGAAGAGAAGGCAGAAATGACAGAAAAGAAGGGAGTCACAGAGAAACGTTGAGGAAAAGAAGGAGAAGAGAAAGATGGAAGAGTGATGGAGAAGAGTGATGAAGAAGAAGCAGAAGAAGAGAGTGGTTAAGAAGAGAGAAAGAGATACGGAAGAGAAGAAGAAGACGAGAGAGAAGGACAAAGAGAGGGAGAGAGTCGAGGCGAGCATCGTTCGAGGCGGCCTGCTTTTGTCGGCCAGTGACGTCAAAGCAGGCCGCGTGTCAGGCGTGGATGTCAAAGAAAGGAGAGAGACGCGGGAGAGTTGTGTATGCATATATGTATATATATGGTATAGCTATGTAATGTATATATTTGTTTGAACATTCGAGTCATAGGTGTGGCTTAGGTTCAGTGGTTTAGCCTAGTGGGTTGAGGGTTCGGAGAGCCCAAGCCTGAAGTCAGGGGTTCGAACCCCACATCGAGTGTTTCTTTTATTTTGTTTTCGTTTTATGTATAAACATGTCTTATATATTTGTTTGAACATTTGAGTCACAGGTGTGGCTTGAGTTCAGTGGTTTGGCCTAGTGAGTTAAGGATTGAGAGGCTGAGCCTGAGGTCAGGGGTTCGAACCCCATATCGAGTGTTTCTTTTGTTTTGATTTTGGTTTTATGTATTGATGTCTTGTATAGTATATATATATATATATATTTGTTTGTATATTTTGTCACAAGAGTGACGTGGCTCAGTGGCTAAGGACTCGGAGGCCGAGCTTGAGGTCAGGGGTTCGAAACCCCGCATTCCATGTCCATCCATTTTGTGATTTTCCTTTCTTTTTTTTTCTTTTTTTTGTGTGTTTTGCGTACGTGTGCTGACGTCAGCAAACAGAATATGCCTTCTCAGTAACGGCATCGTCTCACTGACGGTTGCAAACGGAATATTCTTCATCTGTGTATATATCCGTATATGTTTGTGTATAGGGTCGTATATGTTTGTGTCGTATATACCTGTATATATACTGTATATATCTGTGTATATGTCTGTATTCTGTCTCTAAATATCTGTGTGCATTTATATGTAAATATCTGTGTATTATCCTGCCTGTGTTTGCAATGAGTTCCTAGGAGACCAATTGCGACGGTGGAAACTAGAGTTCGAATGGCGATACCTAGAACGCAAAAGGTTCGGGATTTCCGAGACTAAAGCCTGGTTTAAATACCTAGGGGTGTATCCCCGACTTGAAATCTGTATGGCAGCCCCATAGGTTGAGGTAGCTTATATGTGCCTTAACTCTGGAAACTGAACCAACCTAGTCTGTCACCCCGTTGGAGAATAGGGAAAGTTGTGAATATGATCAGGAAGAAAAGGGGCATCTGTGACTTATACATGTAGAGCTTACCCATCGTCAAAAAAAAAAAAAAAAAAAAACAAGCCCAGGAAAATAAAAATGATTAGGAAGAAAATGTAGAGCTTACCCCCTGTTGCATTGCATTGCATTGTGCATGCATACATTACATGGTGTTTAGAACCTTATGATTGCCTTGCATTGAGTATGCCATCTAGTTCTTAGCATTTAGCATTGTGTATGCCATGCTATCCCTTGCATTGTGTATGCTATGTTGTTAGTTGCATTGCGCATGCCATGTAGTTGCATGTTTGCATGCTAAGGTTGCATTACATTGCATTGAGCATGCCATGTTATGTGTTGCATTGTGTTTGGAATAGGTGTTAGTCCAAACACGGGAAACGATGGACGTTTCATACTTAAAGTGATGAAACATGTCTTAATTCCCGGTCGTCGACGCTCTTGATCATACATGATAAAGTTCTAGGCTTTATGTGTTTACTTGTGCATTCATTTCCATATTGAATTGTGCAACTTCGCCTCTCGGCCATCATGCATTGAAATGCGCGATTGGTGGCTCGAGGGTCAAGAACCACACCCCTTGAGTTCATGATATGATAGGGAGGGTGGTTGTGCACACATATCTTGCAAATACATTGCCATGCCCTTTCTTGCTCTCTGTTGCAGCCAATTGCAGTTCAGCAGCAACAACTGGTCAGCCAGCCATAAAAAGTAGCTGGCTGACCACTTTTCTGGTTTTTCAACAACCAAAAGTGGTCGGCAGGTGTTTCTAGAGACCAAAAGTGGTCGGCCACCCTCCCACAGGATTCCTAAGGTGGAGTTTCATCTTTCTGGAGCTTGGTGCAAGTTTCTGAGAACAAATGAAAACAGAGGCAAATCGGGGCATCGCATTGGATTGCCGAACGAGGCGACCAGGCTTGCATGCATTCCTCTCCCTCTAAGACCCCTATTTTATTACTTTCCTTAGCTGCCATGCTTAGATAGCTTGCTTATGCTTTGGTTTGTACCTTAATAGTTAATGCGTTTAGCTATTTCAAGTCGTTTTGTAATAATTAGTTAACTAGGATTAGTTAATTAATTTGTTGTGCAATAATTAGTTTAATTAGCTTAGATTAGCTGGTTAGCTTCTTATTCGGTCCCTCCGTTGAGAGGGCGCATTGTTGTAATAAGCGTGCGTGTGTGTGATGCATGTCTTCCAACCTCCATTTCTTTCTCCATTTTACTTAACCGCTTACGATGGTTAGTTTAGGGCATATTTTGTTTAGCATACCTTATGTTCGCTTGCGTGCATCCATTCATCTGTCTTGTATGCACCGGGCTCGGCGCATCATACTAACTGCATTGTATTTCAATTCCAATTTGAATACATGTACCAAGTTGCATTTCACATGACATTCTAGAATAGCCAAGCCTATTTTAGTTGCATTTCCGCATGTGTTGCATTAGCCATCTTAACATGAACTAGGATCATGCATTGATTTCTAACTAGTTCTTTGTTTTGGCTCGGAGTACACTGTGAGTGTTTACGCTTTAGCATATTGCATGTGTGTTAATGTTGCCATGAAAGCATGCTTGCCATGAAAGCATGCTTGCCATGAGGCTAACTGCTTAGTTGATTAACTACCTGAATGCCTGTGGGTGAAGGTTGGATTACCTGAATTGGAACAATTCATTGAAATCCGCATTTTAGCCTACTTGCGAGTAGCAAACTTCAAACCATTTTCCAAACAAACGGATATACGATGCTTTGTTCCAAATTAGGTGATCTATTCTATACTTGTTTGTTATGCGCATCACATAGTAAGACTAGCTAATTAATCGGAATAAGAGCACATGTGTTTTCAAAAACAAGATATCATGCTTAGTACAGGCTGATCTTTGATCAGGCGAGCGGGGGTGCTCATTAAATGACCTTCCCCAATCGTACCCAAGTTCCCGAGCCGAGGCAACTTTGGTGATGACGGACACGTGGCCTTAGGTACAAGTCAGGGTTTCCTAAATTCCCCCCAAAATAAAATATTTAGGTGGCGACTCTGTATCTAGAAAAGCAGTCCATGTTTGGCACTTCTTTATTAAAAATCAGTTTTCCAAAACGATTTGTCAGATTTGGACTCTTTGGTGATTTATCGGTCTCACATCGCACATTGTGAGATTAGATTCAGAACCGTGACATTTGAGTCTGAACTGTAGTAGCTCAGAACAAAACGCGATTTCACGCCCCTGCGCGAATATCGGAGAGTTCCCGGGAGCGCGTCTACAGGCTCCAGCTCAATGTATTATTTATGTATGTAAGTGATCAGGCGTGTGACCAGGCTTAGAGGCGTCTGTCTGGAATTTGTTTTTGTCAGCCAACCTATGTACCTCCCATGGAGGTTCCGAATATGTCAAATGGTTATGGCTATGTGATTAAAGTTTAAGTTTTGTTTTCTTGATTGGTTAAACAAGTTTTTGTTTATTTTGAAAATAGGGCTAAGTCCCTTGTTGTCTAGCCTATATATATATATGATGTGTAAATGTATGAATGTAAAGTTTAAAATTTTTCTGTCTCATATAAGTCTGCACAGCTCAATAGACGTTGCATATTTGCTATTTGCTTCCGCTAGCCCCTAATATTATGTTAATCTGTCTCAGAGGCCTTTGGTTATCCCAAGATTACTGGCCGGTTACGATGCTAAACCTATAGAAGCGGGTTTGGGTTATGACACAAACCCACTATTTCCAGCAAAAACAATTCTGGGACCACTTCCATTTTTGAAGATGTCATCCTCCCAAGGTTCCCACTATAGTGAACAAAGCTTAGCTCGTACATGCTATTGTGGCCAAAGATCTCAGGTGAGAACAGCTTGGACAAATGCAAATATGGGAAGAAGATTTATAGGATGTGCAACCTATAGGGTAATCACTTTCATTATTTGGTAATTAAGTAATTAATGTGTTTATTTGCTATGTTATATAATAGTTAAATAAAAATCTAAACTTATTTATTAAAATTTTCAAATTCATGCCACATGTGAATATTTTGAGTGGATTAACCCACCATTGTGCCGCTGCTTACGTGATCTACTGCCAAGACTCATGCAATGAGTAAATCATATGGAGTTAGAAGTTGAACAAGCTTAAAAAAAGGAAAAGTTGTATCGAAGAAAGTGCTAAGAAGCTGGATACTATTTGTATGATATATTGCATATACTCTAAAATGAAAGCAAAAAAAAAAAAAAAAGTGTTATGTAACCTTATATGAGGAAGGAAGATATGTAATATTGAAGACTATTTTCAATATAAATGAAATATTTTTGAATTAATACAAAACATATTCAATACCAACACCAGAAGCATGTTCATTAGTATCAACATATCAATATTTCACTCACAAAACCTGCTTAATGCTCACCAACATTTCAACATTTGAATTACAAAACCTGTTTAATGTTCACCAACATTTCAATTACAAAACCTACTTAATGTTCATTAAACATGAACATGTCAACATTTCACCAACATCTGATCAACATTTCAATTACAAAACATTTGACAAACAACATGTGCACCTATTTGTTCTAATGTTGTAGCTATCCAAAAATATTGTTCTACCAACCCCAAGCAAGCCTTACAAATATTAGCAAAAGCAACATTTTAATTACAAAACCATTAGAACTACCAATATTGTGTTAGCTATCCAAAAAGATTGTTTTAGCAACCCTAAATAGCAGGCCTTACAAAAATAACAAAAAATAACTTTTCAATCATCAGATAGGGCCACCTAAACCTAATCCCTTAAACCCTTTTCTCTGTCATTTGCATTCATCATAAGTACTGCAAATCCCCTTCTAGATTGGGGCACATGTCTAGCTGATGCAGAACTAGCAACACCTCTAGCTGATGCACTTCCACTTGCTCCACAAGGCATTGTGGGTTGTATTTGAGTAGTGACAGCTGGTTGGGATGAAGATGGGTATAGCATTCTTGGTTTAGACCCGACCCATTGATTTTTTGAATCCAAGTTTCATTTGTCTTATTTAGATATTCATGCCGCGTTTCCCCTTATTTCTCATTGAATTTGAGTATTGGAGTGTCTTGGTTGTGTTTGGAATAGGTTGGTGGCTAGTTGGTTCAAACTGTTGTTGCCCAGAATTTGGCCTTTTCGCTCGAGCGAAGCTTCTTTCGCTCGAGCGAGCTTTGTGAGCATCCAGTACTTTTGCAAGCCTGCAGAGATACTGGGGAGGTAACGTTCTTTGCTCGAGCGACATTTCTTGCGCTCGAGCAACAGTCTTCTGTCTGTATAACTTTTGGAATGTGCATTCTGTGTTTGAGCGAAGCTTCTTGAGCTTGAGCGGAAAACTTATTATGTCTGGTCACTCGAGCAACAACTCTTGTACTCGAGCGAGCTATGTGTATTTCAGTTCGCAGAAACACCTCTTTACATCACTTTTTCATACCTTTTTCTCTCAAAACCCAAATCGACTCTCTCTCTCTCTCTCTCTCTAAAACCTAACTTCTCTCTACAAATACACTTGGATCTAAGGATTTCCCTACCCTACTCACTTTGATAAAAAGATAGAGCACTCCGGGGGCTCTCATTTGACCCGAATAGAATTGAATCTTGGCATCTTTGAAGTCTCTCCATTTCTTCCTTTGGTCTTTTATGCTTGAGGTAGGGATTTTTTACACTCTTTTATGGTTTTTAACTTAGCTATTTTTTTTTGTATAAACAATATGGTGATTTTGGGAGATTTTGAACAAACATAGGGTTTTGGTTTAAAATTAAAAGGGGGGTTTCTCTAATGTGTTCTTAAAAATGGTTATGTGAGTGAATATGAGGTGGTAGTGTAATAAAATTGTTGATTTTGATACTTAGGATGGATTTTGGAAGGAAATGAAGTTTTCACTAAAATGTCTCAAATATTTATTTTGTATAAATAAATAGAATTGGTATTGAAAATGCGAAATTAGGCAGATGTTTATATAAATGGTGGAGTTGGATATGTATTATCACTTACCTACGAAATTTGGATAATTTGTCTGTCTTGGAGATTGTATATCTGTTTAAAAATATCTGTTTTGGGCTATCGGTGGAGGATAGCTATGATTGTTGTAGAAATTACATAAGAATTAGGTGAATTGAAACTAACTTCTCATCCATTTGCATTGAGTGTTGTCACACCTTTAATACATTATAAATGTATGATGTTTGGGAGGAGAAAGGAGATGTAATTCATTAAATTAAGTTGGCCGGAGTGTCTAGAGTGAAAGTCCCCAAAAATCACAAGTATACATGGGTGCTGATTCCCGCGGACAAAATATCCGTAAAAAGGCAAATAGAAGTGTTTGTATGATGACTGTATTGGTTAGAGACCCACTGAGTTGCATCCTCAGTTTGGTCGTCCGAATAAAATGGAATGACTCATGAATGAAGATAAAATGGATCAAGATATGAGTTTGACATAGTATGATTTTGCAAAAGAGTTATAAATGATTTATTACGGGCATTGTATGTGCATATTACACTTACACCTTTGTTAAGATTATATATTGTGCTAGATTATTTCTAGTAGGCTTTGGCTCACCCTATTTGGGAAAACCATTTTCAGGTGCTGGTGATATGCCTCCACCAAGGACTTAGCTTGGGAGGACTGTGGAGCTGAAGTTTCAATTTTGTTATTTTTGTATTTAACTTTGTATAGCCAAGGGCTTTAAGTGTATTGGACCTAAAGTTCACTTTTGTTGTAACCAAGAACTATCTTGGAAAGTTGTAAGCCTTTAGGGCATTTCTTATCTGTTTAACTTCCATTCTTTTATGTCATTTATAACATATGCTATATATTCAGGGCTAGGCATTATGAATGTATACTGCATATGTTTCCCTTTTGTAATCCCAATTAGATTTAATAAAAGATAATTACTTTATTATTATAGTCGATTATGAATGTGTGGAGGGATTATGGTAATAATTTTGAGGATTACAATGGGTGAGTACTGGCAACTTGTTGGGATTAAACAAAATGAGTGGCAGCTGGTTAGGATGAAGATGGGTGTGTTGAAGCTTGTTAAGATGAAGCATTTGAGAACTGCAAGAAAAATACAAATTGAAATGCACAAAATGAAATAACTGAAATTGAAATGAATTTAGTTTGTATAGAAATAGTGCATTTACAATAAATTGAAATGTACCTTGCTTGGTTGACTTGTAGATTTCCTAGAACTGGTGGTTGGTCCACCAATTCTCTTGAACATTGGGATTTTTTATGTACTAGACCTTTGCATGATCTTTTGTTGTGTCCAAAACCCATACACTTTGCATGCACTTTTTTGTTCTTTCTTGACAGCTTATGTAGATTCTTGGGTTCATCAACAGCTTTGTTCCTTTCTTTTCTTTGCCTCCCTGCTAGTTTTCTATAGTAAGGAAAGGCTATGGCATCATATCCAGTCTCAACCCAGTCATGTTTCCTTGGCACAAGATCTATCATAAAAAAATATGTCCTCAAGTATGTCTCGTTGCTGAAGTAATTATGCACATAAGCTTCAGGTTTCTCCCTATTAAGGTATATACAACTTATGGCATCTTTACAAGGTATACCTATTAGGTCCCAATCTCTACACCCACATGTTCTTGCCCTCAAATCCACTACGTGAGTTGTATCATAACAATCCACTTCAAACTTTAAGTCACCTGCAAAGCTAGCAAAGGAATTCCTAGCATCCTCTTTCTTTGACCCTAGTTTCTGCTGCACAGTTTGACAAATAGGGCCACCATATTTTTCCATTCCATTTTTCTTGACTTGTATTATGTTCATTAGTTTCCTCTTAATCCACTCCACCAGTGAGATGATTGGTTTATCCCTTGCTGGAAAAATGTATTTATTGAAAGACTCAGTAAGATTATTCACTTGAATATCACACTTGGATCTTATGCTGAAGTAAGACCTGGCCTATGTTTCAGGATTTTGTTGCATCAACCACTCATTGGCTTGTTTTCTGTGTCCAATTCCCCCAACTTGTTCAAGTTATAATCAAACTCCCTTTTTGTCCCAGCATATGCAGCTTTCAACATCAATTCCTTCAACTCTCTTCCTCTGAACTTCTGTTTGAAGTTGGTGTAGAAGTGCCTCAAGCAATACCTATGCTCAACATTAGGCAAAACCTTTTTAAAGGTGTTAGACACCCCATTTTGACCACCTGCAAGACTTAGGCACTTGGTTCGATACACTCGATGATGAAAGTTGAATTGTGTGCTTTGAATTTACAATGATTCAGATTCAGTCAGGCTCTTGAAATAACCTCAAATCTTCAATATTTACCTTGTTTGAACATTTGAGTCTCATTTTTGGACCTTTTACCACCCTGAGCTGAGTTTGAACCAAAAAATAGGGGAGGGCATCAAGGTCCGGCCGTGCATCAGTGATTGTCGGTCGTGGCTATGAATGGCCGGCTGGGCCTTGGTGGCAAGAAACACTATTTTGGACGGGAGGCCGCCAGCTGTCATTTTTGAAGATATTTATGATATTTCTGGCTCAAATTCTATAAAAACGAAGCTGTGTTATTGTTTTGGGGGTTGAACAAATTTAAAAAGCCTATGTACACCTTGAGAGCTCCTCCCTCCTTCTTCTTCCATAGCAAGCAACCTTTGAGCTAACCTAGCTCCCTTGTGTCATCTCCATACACCGTACACAAACTTGTGTCACCATCTTAGAGCCTTAGTTGATCTTTGATAAGCATAATTCAAGCTTGAGAGTGGGTTGAGACTAAGCTTGGATCATAATCAAAAGCTAACTTATTTGCAAGGTATAAGCTTTTTTATCTTCCTTCTTGCTTTCATATCTTTCATTTCCTACCTAATTCTTATTGTTTTGTGTTGCTTTGAGTCTATTCTAAGTGTTTAAGATTGGGTTCGAAGAGCTACCAAAAGAGTAGAGAGAGTTTACACTCTTTATATATCTTTACCTATAGCTCAAACCGTTCTTTTACACTCATTTTCTTTGCTCCTTGCACTAATTTTCAGAGTTAAAAAAGGGCTGAAAATCATGTTTTGAGGTTTCAAAAGTGGAGGGGTTAGCCACCTCTCCTTGTTCTTGCTTACTAGCTTTGTTCCCCCTTTTGTTGCTTAGTTTTTTAGGCTCTTTTCATTAACTTTGAGCCTCTATTTTTCATCTAATAGAGGATGTTTGAGTGCTGTCCTAAGTTGTTTAATTGGTTCAAGCTTTGGTTTATTCATTTGTTGTTTCATAAGTTTGCATACATAACATGTTATATTTTGTTCTAAGCTTTTCTTTAATTTATTTCCATGTCTAAAAGTCTAATTTTAACAATCAATCCACCATCCATCTCTTTCATTCTTGAGAATGATTTCAACCGATTGAGGTTGCTCAAAATATGTAAAAAAGACTCCTATTTAATGGCTTAATCTTTTCAGAGA
Source organism: Camellia japonica (assembly GCA_030407325.1). NCBI lineage: Eukaryota > Viridiplantae > Streptophyta > Magnoliopsida > Ericales > Theaceae > Camellia > Camellia japonica. The sequence goes on along the minus strand of JAPPVO010000017.1, from coordinate 114,061,781 downwards.
TTCATTGCCAATGGTATAGTCTCTCTCTCTCTCTCTCTCTCTCTCTCTCTCTCTCTCTCTCATGTTTTAGAAGAACCTCTCGTTTGACATTACTTCTTGTTTAGAGGACTTTAACATCACCATGGACAAATGGACTAAAGAATGGCAAGGCTTCATAAAATTGGCTTAAAACTTGGAACAACCCATATAAAGAAAATGGTTAGAATCGCTTGAACTTGGCCGGACATTATGCCAAGTTCCTTGTGTCAAGAGTCGTCACATGCTAATTCATAGCATTTTGATGATTCTTGAGGCGTTGCAACCTCCCTCTTTGAGCTCACTCCATGACAAGAGGAGGGGTGGTCATATTCATAGCATTTCATTGATTTTTGTCTAAAATTGTATTCGAGATTATCAAGCAATCAACTTGCTCGTTGATGGTTTTGGGACCAACTTCATTCTTCTCTCGACCCTCTCCATGACAGAGAAGGAAAGATGGGACAAATAGAGCTTGAGAATACTCTGTCTGCTATGGTTCACCTCAGAACATAAAAATAGAGTTTTGCACCAAATCGAAGCACAGCCGGCCATCTGTAGACCCGGCCGGCCATCACTGATGCACGACCAGCCCTCAGTGTGTGGCCAGCAGTGCAGTTTTGCAGGAAACAGAGGCTGTGGCTGAAGGTGAAACAAAGTTAGCTTAGACAGACAGAGTAGCTCTCAGGTGCTGTGCATACAACCTTCATCCATCTTCACTTACGTCTTTGTCAAATGTGATTACTTGTTTTATTAGTGTTATAATTATCATAGTTGTAAATTAATCTTATTGGAATTAGTATTGTTGTAGCCATTGCTTATTGATAATTGGTAGCTAGTTAAATTGTTGTAATAAAGTAGTTAATTAGCTTAGTTAAGTAAAGTATTATTCATTCGCCCAGTTTTGTAATAGTTAGTTAATTCAAACTTTCGGACATTGATTCGCACCCTCCTGCGTGAGGGATCAAATGTTGTAATAATGTGTATGTCTTCCAACCCCATGTCTTTCTCCCTTTTATTTAAACGCTTACAATGGCTAGTTTAGAATATCACATTTCATTAGCATTCTCATGTTTTACATCCATTTGTCTTGCATGCATCCAAGGTTCAGCTCATCATGTTAACCCAATATCAATGTCCAAATTCATTTACTTGAATACATGCTCTCTCGCATGTCTTGAATGAAATCATATGCCATGCTCATAGCCGAGCCTATAAAATACATAATGTGTGTGTTGCATTAGTCATATTGCATTTAATTAGGAACATGCATATTTTTCTAATTATTTTGCTTTGTTTTGGCTTAGAGTACTAGGTGAGTTTTTTTATTGCTTTAGCATCTTGTATGAATGTTTGTGTTACCATGTCCAAAGCATAAATACCATGAGGCTAATTGCTTAAATGATGTAACTGCTTGATTGCCTGTGGATGAAGGCTAGGTGCTTGAACTGGGATAATTTGATTAATGTCCATTTTAGCCCACTTTTTCAAGTGGCAAAATTCACAAAACAATTTCAAAACAAAGCATTGAGATCAAATGTTCAATTCTTGCAAACTAATCTATATTTATATGTGCATCACATAGT